>JAJIBD010003221.1:0-68605 GCA_021461705.1 Cryptotis parvus | reverse complement strand
CTTTTTTTTTTATTTAACATTTTATTATACCACCGTGAGATATACAATTACAACGTTGTTCACGCTTGGGGTTTCGGTCACATAGTGTTCCAGCACCCCGCCCTCCACCAGTGCCCCTCAGCCACCACCCATGTCCCCAATTCCCTCCCCCTCCCATCCCGCCTAAATGGCAGGTTCTTTATCTCCTCTCCTCTCTCCTCTCTCTCTCCTCCTTCTCCCACACATTGTGGGTTGCACTACGATACACTTAGAAGCCATCACTTTGCATTTTTTTGTCTGTATTTAATGCTCAGTTCTATGTTAGTATCAGAACTTTTGACATTTATTCACTCATGTTCCCTTTCTCTATCTAAACCAACCTCCTGACTCCCACACGCTTATGGTAATTTCCACTTTTGGTAAGATCACCTAGTATATTTATGTCATGCAAATAAATGCAGTCATTCTATGTCTCTCTCTTTCCTTCTGACTAATTTCACTCAACATGATTCTTTCCATATCCATCCATTTATAGCAAAATTTCATAACTTCATTTTTTCTGACAGCTGCATAGTAGTCCATTGTGTAGATGTACCACAGTTTCTTTATCCAGTCCTCAGTTCTCGGGCATACTGGTTGTTTCCAGGTTTTGGCTATTGTGAACAGTGCTGCTATGAAAATAAAAAGTGCGGATTGTGTTTCCGCTGTGTGTTTTTGGCTTTCCCAGGGTATATTCCCAGGAGTGGTATGGCTGGGTCAAAGGGGAGCTCAATTTCTAGTCTTTGGAGGAATGTCCATATTGTTTTCCAGAAAGGTTGTACAAGTCGACATTCCCACCAACAAGTGTATGAGAGTCCCCTTTTCCCCACATCCACGCCAGCACTTGTTGCTTTTTACCCTTTTGGATATGGGCCATTCTCTGTGGTGTGAGGTGATATCTCATTGTTGTTTTGATTTGCATCTCTCTGATGATTAGTGATGATGAGCATTTTTTCATATGCCTTTTGGCCATTCCGGATTTCTTCCTTGTCAAAGTTTCTGTTCATCTCCTCTCCCCATTTTCTAATGGGGTTGGCTGTTTTTTTCTTATATAGCTGTACCAGTGCCTGATATATCCTGGATATTAACCCCTTATCAGATGGGTATTGGGTGAATATTCTTTCCCATTCTGTGGACTGTCTTTCTATCTTGGTCACTGTTTCTTTCGAGGTGCAGAAGCTCTTCAGTTTCATGTAGTCCCATATGTTTATATTTTCTTCTAGTTGCTTTGTTAATGGTGTTTCACCTTTGAAGATGTCTTTAGCTTCAATGTCGTGGAGGGTTTTTCCTATATTTTCTTCAACGTACTTTATGGATTCAGGTCTGATATTGAGATCTTTAATCCATTTTGATCTGATTTTTTGTGCAAGGTGTTAGACACAGGTCCAAATTCATTTTTTTACATGTAGTTGTCCAGTTTTCCCAGCACCACTTGTTGAAGAGGCTTTCCTTATTCCAGTTTGGACTCTTTTGCACCTTTATCAAAGATTAACTGATCATGTCTTTGAGGGTGGGTGTCAGGATACTCAACTCTATTCCATAGATCCACATGTCTGTTTTTTATTCCAGTACCACGCTGTTTTAATTACTGCTGCTTTGTAGTACAGTTTGAGGTTGGGAAAGGTGATGCCTCCCATCTTCTTCTTCCCAAGGATTGCTTTAGCTATCCGTGGGGGGTTATTATTCCATACGAATTTCAGAAGTGTTTGGTCAATTTCTTTAAAGAATGTCATGGGAATCCCTATAGGAACCACATTGAATCTGTACAAAGCTCTAGGGGAGTATTACCATCTTAACAATGTTAATTCTCCCCATCCATGAGCAGGGAATGTGTTTCCATTTCCTCGTGTCCTCTTTTTATTTCTTGAAGCAGTGTCTTGTAGTTCTCTTTGTATAGGTCCTTTCCACACTTGGTTAAGCTGATTCCTAGGTATTTGATTTTCTGTGGCAATTGTGAATGGAATCGATTTCTTAATATCCCTTTCTTCTCTTTCGTTATTTTGTGTATAGGGAAAGCCACCGACTTTTGGGTATTGATTTTTGTACCCTGCCACTCTACTATACCTATCTATTGTTTCCTAAGAGTTTTTGGGTCGAGAGTTTAGGGTTCTCTAGGTATAATATCATGTCATCTGCAAATAATGATAGCTTGATTTCTTTCTTTGCCTATCTGGGTGCCCTTAATGTCCTTTTCTTCTCTGATTGCTATGGCGAGGTACCTCCAGTACTATATTGAATAAAAGAGGTGAGAGAGGGCAACCTTGTCGTGTTCCTGATCTTAAGGGGAAGGCTTTCAATTTTCCCCATTGAGAATGATACTCCGCTGTGGGCTTTTGGTAGATGGCTTTGACTATCTTGAGGAAGCTTCCTTCAATTCCCATTTTCTGGAGGGTTTTAATCATGAATGGGTGCTGGATCTTGTCAAATGCTTTTCTGCATCTATCGATAGGACCATATGGTTTTTATTTTTTTCTCTTATTGATGTGATGTATTATGTTGATTGATTTCGCGAATGTTGAACCATCCTTGCATTCCCGGGATGAATCCTACTTGGTCATGATGTATGATCTTTTTTGATGAGTCTTTGGATTCTGTTTGCTAGTATTTTGTTGAAGATCTTAGCATCTGTGTTCATCAGGGAGATTGGTCTGTAATTTTCCTTCTTTTGTATTGTCTCTCCCTGCTTTGGGTATCAGGGTGATGTGTGCCTCGTAGAAGCTGTTTGGGAGTGTTTCTGTTTCTTCTATTTCCTGGAAGAGCTTGAACAGGACTGGCAGTAGGTCCTCCTTAAAGGTTTGGGTAGAGTTCACTAGGGAATCCGTCTGGACCTGGGCTTTTGTGTTTGGGCAGACTTTAATTACTGTTTCAATTTCCCGATGGTGATAGGCTTATTTAGGTATTGAAGGTCTTCTTGTTTCCAATCGTTGGGAGGTTATAGGACTTCAATGTTATTTATCCATTTATTTCTTCCTCTGGTTGGTTATGGGTGAATCTGGCTGAATTCTGTTCTTGAATTTACTTTGTGAGTTTGTAGAACATGGTTGGTTTCTCCTAGTTGTGAGGTATCACCGTGGTTGCCTTGCTAGATGGCAGCTCTGTTCTAAGTGTGTCTGTGTCTCTACATCATGGCCAACAGCCTGAGGCAGTTCATGAGCAGGTCCACTGGGCCTCCTGAATGGGACAGAGGTGAGTCCCCCCATCCCTACTCCAACCCCCACTCTGCCCCGCCTGTTAACTTGACAGGTGCATTGCAAAATTTCAGTGGTGGATATTTAAGTCTCATGTTTTAACTTGTGTTGAATCTGTGCCATGGGTTTATGGCATTACTTATTGCTCCTTCCACTGGCATAACTGAGCCCTGGTACCTGTCACCCAGTACTTCTCATGCTCTTCTTGCCCCTTGACTTCTTTTGTTCTCTCCCCAACTCATCTCTAAACACAGTGGTCAGTGGTGATCTCGCCATCCCCGTTCACTACAATACATTTTCTCATCCAGTATTCTATATTACAAAGATAAGTTAGATAATCTTGGATTTGTCTTTCTTCTGGCTTACTTCACTCAGCATGATATTTTCCAGTTCTTACCATGTTGCAGCAATACCATGTTACAGCAAATTGCATGATTTCATCATTTCTTGCAGCTGTGCAGTATTTCATTGCGCATATATACTACATCTTCATTATCCTTTCATTGGTCATTGGAAACCTGGGTTGATTCCATATTTTAGCTATGGTACTGAGTGCAGAAAAAAATACTGGTGTACATGTGTCCTTTTGAGATAGCATTTTTTGTCCTGGGGATACTGAAAATATATTTCAAATATAATCCTGGTTCCCCTATAGATGGAATACTGAATTTGGAAAGAAAATTGAGGTGCTTAAGTAAAAGAGTTAGGATGCTATTCAGTTTACCAGGTCAAAATAGCTGCTTTGAGATATTTAATAGATGAAATCAGAAGAAAAGAATTAATTATATGGGGTAGGTGAGACATTGGATCAGCATCAAACAGAAACTAACCATCGTTTGTTGTCACCAAAAAAGCAAAATAAAGATAGAGCATAAACTGTAAAGGATTGACTTGATGACTGCAGAGAATATTATGTGTTGTGAGTTGAGACATATTTGAAATGGTCCCAGAGGAATTGCATCATGACCTCGATGACCTGACTTGCAAGTTCACACCATGAAGTTCCACATGCACCCAGTATGATTCTTGCAGTTTGAGCTTGGAAGCTCTGCTGTCTGTGATATCTAGCTCTACAAGCAAATTTTGGCCCACATAAATTGACAAGTGCACAGAAAAGTACATGTAAACATGAAAAAGAAGGGTGCAATACCCTGGCATGCATAGCAACTTAACATGACATGCAAGCACCATGGCCAGGAAGCATGTATAGCCTTGGTGAGGTGTGTTTGAGCACACAGTGATCCCAGGTGAACATGAAACACTACCTGTATACTCAACAAAAAATGCACCTTCTTCCCACACCCACCAAGCACAATAAGTGAAACACTGTTGAGATCCACAAGTGTGTATACACTGTAACTTGATATGCTGCGAAGCAAGAACCACAGTTAAATATGAGCAGAAGTGTGACACCCCAGGCTATCACAACAGCAGCAGCCACAAAGGAAATAAGAATAAATCACTGCTATAAGAAAAGAAAGTTTTAGAAATGCAATTTTAGTTTTGACTTACCAACTCATTTTCTGCAAATGCTTGTTCCTAACGTTGCTGATAATGGCTCAATCTTATTTTATGTCTCAATCTAACTTCATGTTTACAGATTCTGATAATGTATATCTGTTGCCTAGAACCTCTCCTCCCTGAGTTCATCCGTCAAGTTCTTTCCACTTGGCCTCTCTCACCAACAAATCCCCAAACTGGCCTGCTGCTCCAAGCAGCCTAGAGTTGTCTCAGGTACTTTGTCCCCTGAACTTGACTGAGACCAAATTCTATGACTCTAACTCCTGATTAGAGCTGTCCAGCTCTTCTACTTAAACTCTCCCTTCTTTAGTCTTATCTCCATTCTTTCATCTCACTGCCCCAACCCCTCAATGTATTTGATTCTTGCCTTCTCTCCACCTCACAGTAACTCCAGAACTACTCAAGCACATAATGATTTGGAGAGACAAATTAGTTTTTCTGCTTTTACGGGGCAGGCCATTTCCAGAGTTCTTCATTTCATTAATGATACATTTCATTAAGTACTTAGGCGATGATGTTAACTTGTAGCCACCAGATGGCATCAAAACATTAGATTCCAAGTACTGAGCTCTCACCAAGCCTTTAGGGAAAAGAACAAAGCTTCCTTACACTGAGACTCTAAATCACAGCTCAATAGAAATTAAAATTCTCACTTCCAACCTCCCCAGTATGGGGTGTTGAATTTTATCAGGAGAAAGAAGGAAAAGAAGGGAGAAAGAAGGGTGAGAAAGGAAAACGGAAGCTAGGAAAAGAGGAGGGGAAAGCACATTTTTCAGAAAAGAGGGTCTTCAATTTATTTTTTCCTCTTTTATTCTGAGGTCATAAAACTATTATGAATTCACAAAACAAAGGGCAGAAGTATTCTCAGGGACCTGTCATTTTCATATAGTGTTTGCTTCACTGTTTTCTCTCGGCAAAACTCTGATACAGAAGGAAAAGTCCTCAATGGAGAAATACAATAGCTCTCTCTTATCAAAATAATTTTTCTAATTATTGAATTTTTTAAAATTAATTGAATATAAATCTGTTCACTCAATCTCCTAACTAAACAGAAGAATAAAAATGAAAAATTTGCTTTCATTTTAAGACATAATCATTATTTTTCTTCAACTGAAAAATCATGAGTGATCATTTACTTTATCATAGCATGGATAAACAATGTATCCCGCCAAAAAATGTATATATATATATTTAGTATCAGATTCTAGTTACATATTGGGTAATTTTTCTTACAACAACAAGTTAATTATACTTTGAATAGATTTTAAGAAACAGATTTTTAAAGTAATATCCATTTGTAACTTTAATGACTAAAATCATGTGTCTTTTAAGTTAACATTTTTCTAGACTGAGAGATCAAATATCTATTTGTAAAATGAAGTGAAAATTTATTGTGGAAAAAATCTGTAAGGAGTTATTCTTTCCAATAAGTAAAGGTGCATACTACATGATTAATGACCTTATTAGAGTGCAAGAAAATAGTTGAAAGGCAGTAGATAGTAACCTTTATATTTTCTATTCTGATTTGGAGGACAAAATGCTGGTCTATGAGTAATGCACAGCTTAAAAGAAAATTTAAAATGGTGACATCAAGGGAAGAAATAACTTGATACTATCATTGTGTATACACTTTTTTTATAGTGTTTTGCATTATACAAATTGTAGAAGTTTGTCAGCAGTTATAGCATGCACATCCATGTACCTAGAGGACAAATGTTTGCGATGTTAAATGTACATGGGAGGTGGGTCTGTGTTTTTCTTCTGCACGGAAATAAAATGTCTTGTTTTTGAGTTTGGATGAATGCTTGATTCGCCAACCCTTCAAGTCATCTAAATGACCATAGCTCCCAAAAGTGCTTTAGATCACTTTGGCTAAAAGACGCTATTTATATCGTGAAGCCAGCTTATTTTATTTCCAAGAGAATTTCATCAGTTTTGTATTTGTGGAAACTGTCAATGTGTCTTTTCTCCAAAATGTAATTATCTTAAAGAAGCAAACCAAGGCAGAGTGGACTCCTTGTCTTCAAAGTCATTTTATTAAGAGTAAATTAGACTGGAAAATGATAGTCTAAAATGCATTTTCAATAGATTGCTGTCTAAAATGCATTTTCAATAGATTGCTGTCATGCTTTGCTACCTGTCAAATAAGAGAGGCCTGAAGTTTTCATAGTGACATATGGATTAGCCCAGTCTTCCCTGCAGCGTGAAAACAAAAGACAATTGATGATGCATGGGGCAAACTCATCTTAAAACAGAGATATCAACAAAGGATTATGACAGCATGAAAAGACAGAGTACAGTCTTCTGTCCATATTTGCACAGAGATGTCTGCATCTGTAGCTTCAATACATAGAGAAAAAGAGAAAATACACCAAGAGGTGAATTATTCTTTAGGCACTTCATTTTAGCAAATACCAAGATTCATTCTTTATAGTGAGTAACAAAGGGAAACAATGGATAAAACATGTCATTTTAAAGATCTTTAAGGACTATTTGAATTAGAATTATTTGTTTCTTTAATCTACCAATTATAGGGACCTTCTCATCCACTAATAAATCCAAAATACAAAGGCAGCAGTCACAAAAGACTCTCAAGAGAAAAATTCTTTTCCTATTAGAGTTTTAAGCAAGTCTGGTGAGGTCACTAGTTCAGTGTGTTTCAAAAAGAAGTGCATATAAAAGGTTAAAAAAATATCATACAAATCTGCTTAGGTCTGGCAAAATATGGTTTGGATTTCTTTTAATATCCCCTGTTAGTAATTACACAGAACATTTGTCTAACCAGTAATTCACAACCTAAATAGATATTAAATTACTCTAATATCTATTTTAATTCATATATCTTAAGAAACCTAACAAACAAGTATAATGATATGATGTAAAGTCAGTGGAGAAAAATGTATGTGGAATTTTAGAAATTGCTTGTTTTCGTAAACATGTATTATAGTTTATGTAATATGGTTACAGTAGTGTTTACGTTTAGAGTAGTGCTATACAAAGTTGCTGCACCACCAAAGTGGCCAGGGTCCTCCCTCCAGAAACTGTTCAGTTTTTAATCTTGATACCAGATGCTGAGAGAGCAGCATCTGATGCTTGATTAAGTGATCAAGTGATCAAGACCAGATGCTGAAAATCCAAAAATGTCCTTTGTTTTTGGAGTTGTGTAGCACTGCCCCAAACAGACAATCAAGGACAGCACAGAAGCAAAAATGTAGGAAATAAGACCTTGGGGCATTGTGGAGGATAAATCTCTGGGGCAGTGGCTTGACTGCCTTTTACACAAAGCAGTAACTAGTGTGATTCAGCATAATCGTGTCTTTCCTAGTAAAGTGTAGTGTCCTAAATATTTGAAGAACAGATCCAATGGGCTTTGAATTATCCTCTTCTGAACCACAAAACAAACAAGAATCATTGGAGGCCAAAGTTAGAGAATTTGGAGGAGGCTGAAGATGTTATAAATCAGGAAGTTGCACTCACAAAACCAATTCCCACACTCACTAGAGAATGTTAAATCTTTGAAATTTGCTTTTCTGTTACATATATGTGTTAAATATCAGTACATATGTGTGTTAAATTGGTAGATAATAATACATAGATAAGATGAACAAGAAAGTGCATTTTGTATCAGTTCCTATATTTGTGGGATTTGAGGGGGTTGGAAGGTTAGGGCCAGGCATCCGGTGCTCGGGGCTTACTCCTGACTCTGCTCAGGGTTCCTGGTGGGCTCGAGGTATTAACACAAAAGTGGATTTGCTTGTGCTAGTGGGTTCTTGAGGATTGTATGAAAGAATTACATACAAAACTCAGAAGGTTGGAAGTTAGTTTAATGTACAGAGGATTCCAGGTCCCTTCCCAAATGTTTAGCCTCTCTGTCACCCTTAAACGAATCCCTGGTCCTGTCCCACGCAGTCTACTCACATCCCACAATGATGGCCGGTCCTGTTCCTGTGCTGCTCTCTCAGTGCCTGTCGCTGGGCCTCCCAATTGTACCCCAGTGATCCCTGATGTCCTGTCCCGGCTTTTCCTAGTCTCCAGCCTCTACCTTGTATACTTGGGTGAGACTCCTGTGCTCAGTACTTTTCCATTTCCTGGGCATCCTTGCCCTGCCTGAACCTTAGCTATCCTGGGCATCCAATCCCTACTGTAACCTGGACGTCTGAGCCTGGCCCATACCTGTATCTGCCCTTGCCTGGCCTCCCGTGGCCTATCCATACTGGGCCCTGTACCTGAGCATGCTGCTCTACCTGATCCAAGGAGAGAAGTAGGGAGCTGGTTGGGAGCAGCTGGCCAGAGAGTGAGAGAGAGCTCTTCCCTTCTTCACTTCACTTCACTTCACTTCACTTCACTTCACTTCACTTCACTTCACTTCACTTCACTTCACTTCTCTCTTGGGGAGGAGCCTGGGGTTGCCTTTTATTTATTGCTAAATCCCGCCCCAGGTATCCCCTTCTACATTTTGATTGGCTACCTATTCCTTGGGTGTGGTTAGCTACCTGAGACCTGTATTTTCCTCCTTAGCTCCTACTGTATCAGAGGGATTAGCTGGGGTACCAAGAATCACTCTTGGGTCTGCCATGTGCAAAGCAGACACCTGCCCAGTGTACTATGCCTGCAACCTCTACATTTGTGTTCTTACATAATGTTTCTGTTTTCTCTAACGGTTCCTTTTCTGGTTTCATTTTTTCTAAAACAAATCTCTTTTTATCCCACAGGTTTATGGGTATCAGATTTTATTTCTCATTTTTTGGGCGAAAAAACTCACACCATAACACTACAATGTTTTCTCTTCTGCTATAATTGTTGTTGATGCTGTTGCTATTAGATTTGCTCTTGTTATTGTACCAGTGTGGTTGCACTATTATTTTAGGATTAACACACTCTGTCAGATAAGATTGAGTTCAATGGCATGAAGCAGATCATAGTCAATTAGCTAAAGAAAGGTTTATTTTACTGAAACAGACCAGGGATGGGTCATGAGGAACTGTTTCTGAGCCTCCTGGTGTTGCCAGAACTTAGATGCTCTTTAGCTCGCTCTTCCCACTCTGATCTTGATGGTCATCTCATGGATCCAGGATTTTCAACCTCTAGCCTGCCCTGAGTGTTACAGTAGGAAGAAGAAAGCCATAGGGATAAAGAGAAGACATCAGGAAGGCAAAATTATCTCAGATATTCAACCTTATATGCTTGGGAACTCAATCTTCAGTTACAACTAACAAATTTCCTGTTCGTTTAGAAGAAAACAAGATGAGATATAGGTAGGCAGCTTGCTGACTTTTACCCCACATTGATATCACAAAACGTTTAAGTCAAGTGCAATAGGAAAAATGCATTTACTTAATTTTTTTAAAAAATAAACATCAGAAATATAGTTCTCATAGTGGGAGATGGATGGTCAGGGTCAAGGCACTGGCAGATCCAGAACCTGGAAAGGGTAAACTTTTGGTCCTGGCTGTCTTCTTACTGTGTCCTCACATTGCGAAAAGAAACTCTCTGAGGTCCTTTTAATAAGGACTAACTCATTTCTGAAATCTGCCCACTTGACCTAATTACCTCTCAAAGACCTGGTCTCAACATTATTCTGGAGAGTAAGTTTAAAGATTAAGAGTTTGAGGTAAACAGACACATTTGGTCTATAGCACAGCAAGGAATTAGAAAATTCTTCAGTTATCTGTTCGTAAGTAACACACCATCATCATACTTTTGGATTCAAATAATGGGTATTATATTTTAGAATACTATGGGACAGAAATGTGGTAAGGTGACAATGTTTAACAAGAAGGAAAAGGACTTTTTTCAAACTGTTCAAAATAAATTTTTTAATCCATAAAGAAAATGCACTGTAGGGAAATATCCACCTATAAAAGAATATTTAAAAATTTTATTTGGGCATGTGAAAGGTTGGTATTTTATTCACCAGTACCAAGTAAGCTGCTTTTTATTTTAAAATGACTGAGGGCTGGAGAGATAGTACAGTAGGTAAGGCACTTGTCATGCAAACGGCTGACCCAAGTTTGATCCCCAGTGGGACATATGGTCCCTTGAGCCTGTCAGGCTTGACCCTGAGCACTGAGCCAGGAGTAAGTCATGAGCATGGCCGGGTTTAGCCCCCAAATTTAAAGCAATTGTGAAGTTGAATTGTGTGGAGTGAAGAAAATTGTAGGAAGAATATGGTAATTCAGGAATAGAAAAAACTTAGACATGGTGTATTCCTGTTTTAACTAGGTCACTTGGCCTGGTTTCAATCCAAAAGAAAACCAGGTGAGCCCTGGGCACCACTCACAGGACTGTAATGACAAAGAGCCAAGGGACACAGATGCAGCCAGTTCTGACACTTTTCCCCTTCACATTTACCATTCTGGCTCTAGATGGATTTTATTAAAATTTTATTTATTAAGAACTGATTTAGAAAGATCTGACCAAAAACTATAAAGTATGTTAAGGAAAGTACAGGCAGAACAGTGAATATTTGGACCACAAAGTGTCTTTAATGATCTGATACAACTGGCAAAAACTATATAATAAATAAATAGGACTGCACAAAATTAAAGTGCTTCTGCATGGCAAAAGAAACACGGGCTAAAACTAAAAGATAGCTGACTAAATAGAAAAAAAAAAATTCGCATTCAGCACATCAGATAAAGGTTTGCTCTCCAGGATATATAAAGTACTCACAAAGATCAGCAAAAATAATTTCAAATCCCTATCAAAAAATAGGGAAATAAAATAAATAGACACTTCTCAGAGAAAGAAAGGCGTATAGCCAATTGGCACATGAAAAGATCCTCAGCATCACTTATCAGAGAAATCCAAAGACAGACAACAATGATATACTCTGTCATACAAGTGAGAGTCGCACATATCAAAAAGAGTAGGAGCGATCTGTGTTGGAGGAGATATGGTGAAAAAGGAATTGTTTTGTGGTACAAACCCTGTGAAAAGCAGTGTGAAAAGTTCTCAGTAAACTTAGAATGAAACTGCTATATGAACCAGCAGGAAAGGACATATGCACACCGTTATTCATTTCTGCACTCAGTACAATAGTCATGTCATTTAAAAAACCTTCTAAATTGATTGAGGTTCTGTGATTTACAATACTATTTATGGTTTCCCATGCACATATGTACAATGATACCTGGGATACTACACAGCTCTAAGAGAGAATAAACTTATACAATTGGCTGCAACATAAATGAAATTAGAGAGAATAATACTGAGTGAAGTCAGTTAGAAGGAAAGGGTTAGATACAGAATATTCCTTTATTTGGAAGGGGTGGGTTGGAGACACACTGGACCACACCTTGATGGTGTTAGGCACCATGCTCCAGGGAGCCGTGCTGTGTTTATAGGGATTGAACCATGCTTCCTGCATGTATGCAAAATATGCACAGCAGTCTTTTGAGCCATCTTCCTGACCTCAATTCTGTCTTCCTTTTTTTTTCCTGAGTAATTTGACCCAGTTACTTATTGTCATCTTCATGTCTATGAAGTCAATGCAGGTATTGCATCCACCATATAGTTTTGCATATTTCAATTTTTTGTTTGTTTTTTGGGCAAGGAGTACTAAAGGTGTACTGGTTTGGGGCTCAAATTACTCCTGGTGGAGCTTAGATGTATATATTTGTAGTGGCAGGGATCAATACCAGGTTTGCTTATGCAAGGCTAGCACCCTACTGTCTGTACTATCTCTCTGGGTCAGGATTGTTTTAATCACAAGTCACAAACCTATCAAAAATATTAAGTATAAGTGGGAGTGCCATTACTCATAATATTATGCCTACAGATCTGATGATTATTTTATTATCCTGGTCTGATATTTATACAACTAGTCTGTCTGATCTGAAACTAATAATTTATCCCTGGCTTCAGAGTTTTTTCTTCCACTGACACACCCAGTGGAAGGGTGGAGCACCAGATGACCAAGTTAATTCAGTTATTCACTTTAAATCTCACTAACCAAGAAACCACTCAATCAAAATAGGTAATCAGATGGTTGGGGATGGGAGATAATAGGAAAAAGGAAAGGCCAGCCAGAGCATATTCTCTCTCTCTTCCCATGGGATCTGTCTCCAAAATCATATGTTGGAGGCAAGCAGAAAACAGTGAGCGACAGGACTGTTTTCTATCAGTAAAATAGCAGCTCCATTTTAGTCACCTCAATTCTAGAGTTTAAACATTCCCGCAGGGAGCTGGGGGAGATTGTGCAGTGGGTAGGGTGCTTACATTTCACAGTATCTGCCCCAGTTTATTCTTGGTACCACAAAGGGTCCTCTGAGCCCTACCAGGAGTGAACCCTGGACACAGCTGGGTGTGGCCTCAAACATCAAAATAAACAAAACAGTCTCGATAATTTCTGGGCTTTCTCTGAGGCCAAGGAAGTTAACAGATTACTCCTGGCCTTGGGCTCATGAAGCAAGAAAAAAAATAAGAGCTGGGCAATTGGACCATAACTAAGCTAAAATGCCTTATATGGACAGAGAGCTCCACTAACTTAAGTGAAAATATAAATTATATATGGCATTAACCTTATCTTCATAGCCAGATGATTTTGGAAGACAAAAAAGGAACCACTGCTTTCTTCACAACAATTTTGCGACTTATGGGATACCCAATTTCGCTATGAAAAGTCCATCCGAAAAAAATAAGACATAATTAGTACTGTACTAAGTTCCTCCCTGTCTGGGGAGTTTTGTTGCCTCCTACTTCTTAACAAACTTTCCAATTCCCAGCACTGAGTTTGAACATTCTTGTTGCTCAGCATTTTCATTCTTGACAATATTGAAGAACCTGGGAACTGTGGGCGAACAGAGACCCAACCCTATCGTTCCTACTTCACACATAGTCCACCTTACTCCTATTGCCTTTTATACTCTAGTTGGGGAAAGTCAGGTTTTTGTCCTCCTGACTCCTGACACAAAACTCTTGTATGAAGAATAGGTAGTTGGCAGCAGAAAGTGAGAGACTGAAAGGGAGACCAGAGTAATATTGAAGAAGCTAATAGGTGAAACAGAATAGATGGTGAAGTTGAGAGCAAGGTCTTAGTGAGCAGACCTTACAAATTTCTGGGTCTTACTGGCTTTGGCAGGTAATGGCAGCACAAAGGTGTCAGAAGGATCTTTGGGGATTTGCACTCTTAAGGCTGAGAAGGAAAGAGTGTGTTAAGAATCATTGAAAATGATAATACATGCCTAGAACTGAGCATTGAATGCAGGCAAAGTGATATAAGTGATAACTTCTAAATGTATGTATTGCAAGCCACAATGTGTAAGGGAAGGAAGTGAAAGAGAGAGAGAGAGAGAGAGAGAGAGAGAAGAGAGAGAGAGGTAGAGGTGCCTGCAATAGAGGCAGGCTGGAGGATGGGAAGGGAATTGTGGATATTGGTGGTGGGAAATGGGCCCTGGTGGAGGGGATGGGTGCTTGAACTCTGTATAACTGAAACCCAAACATGAACATCTTTGTAATATCTCACAGTGGTATGATAAAATATTGAAAAAAATAAATAAGACAATCTACGAAAACAAAAACAAGCAAAAGGACAGACTACACATTTCAATTGCTTTTTGCCCCTGCCAACCTCACAGCAGTCCCCCCTGGTTCTATTTGTATTCCAATGCCTAAGATACCTTCCTTAGATAGGAGCTTCAGGGAGCTGATATCACAGAATTTGGCTTATGTTAAGTTTTCATCATAATTCATCTTCTCCAAAAATTCTTTGCTGTGAAGGAAGATGAAGCTTCTGCTCCTGGGAAACCCTGAGCAGAATTTAAGACCAATCTTCCTGTTTTGCAAACAGTATTTCCTCCTCCAGCCTGGGTCCCACATCTGCTCAGTAAATTGGATATCACTTGTATCACTTGTATTACCGTTGTTCGATTTGCTGTCAGGGCGCCAGTAACATTTTCATTTGTCCCTGTCTTGTGCTAGTATAGCCCAAGGGCCTTTGCTTGCTCCAGGAATATGAAGAGCCTCAAACCATTCGTTCAGGTCATGGGAATGAAGTCTATTTTTGTTAAAGGTCTTGCCATATCAAATATGACACAAATATCTTTCCAGGTTCTGCTGTGTGGGCATTCTATTTTTTTTTTCTTGTTTTAAAATTTTTTAAAGTATTTTATTATACCACCATGAGACATACAATTACAAAGATGTTCATATTTGGGTTTTGATCATACAGTGTTCCAGCACCCATCCCTCCACCAGTGCCCATCTCCCACCACCAATGTCCCCGGTTACCTCCCCCTCCTCCAACCCATCTCCATGGCAGGTTCTTTATTTCTTTCCCTTTCTCTTTTCCTTCCCTTCCAGATTGAAGATTAAAGAACATACATTAAAGGGTTGTTATGTGTATGTTTTTGCCTGTATTTAATGCTCAGTTCTAGGTTGGTATTAGTACTTTCGACAACTGTTAATACACTGTTCCATTTTCTGTCTTACCTAGCCTCTGACTCCCACACGTTTGTGATAATTTCCACGTTTGACATGACCTCCTAATACATGTTTCATTTGACCTTGGATATTGGTATCATAATATGGACATATATATTTATGTCATGCAAATAAATGCAGTCATTATTTATTTATTTATTTATTTTTGCTTTTTTGGGTCATACCCGGCAATGCTCAGGAGTTTCTCCTGGCTCTGCATTCAGGAATTACTCCTGGCGGTGCTCGGGGGGACCATATGGGATGCCAAGGATCAAACCTGGGCCAGCATGGGCCTGCCGCATGCAAGGCAAATGCCCTACCTCTGGGCAGTCCCAATGCAGTCATTCTATATCTGTCTCTCTCCTTCTGGCTAATTTCACTCAACATGATCTTCTCCATGATCATCCATTTATAGGCAAATTTCATAAATTCATTTTTTCTAACAGCTGCGTAGTATTCCATTGTGTAGATGTACCAAAGCTTCTTTATCCAGTCACCGATTCTGGGGCATCGATTCTCTGGTTGTTTCCAGATTCTGGCTATTGTGAATAATGCTGCTACGAACATAAAAGTAGGAATGGTGTTTCCTCTGCGTTTTTTGGTTTCCCAGAGTAGATTCCCAGGAGTGGTATGGCTGGGTCAAATGGGAGTTCAATTTCTAGTCTTTGGAGGAAAGTCCATATTGTTTTCCAGAAAGGCTGTACCAGCCGGCATTCCCACCAGCAATGGATGAGTGTCCCCTTTTCCCCACATTCACACCAGCATTTGTTGTTGCTCTTTTGGATATGTGCCAGTCTCTGTAGTTTATAATTATATCTCATTGTTGTTTTGATTTGCATCTCTCTAATGATTAGTGATAATGAACATTTTTTTCATATTTTTTTTGCCATTCGAATTTCTTCCTTGTTGACGTTTCTGTTCATTTCTTCTCCCCATTTTTTTGATGGGGTTGTTTGTTTTCTTCTTGTAACATTCTACCAGTGACTGATATATCCTGGATATTAACCCCTTATCAGATGGGTATTGGGTGAATATTCTTTCCCATTCTGTGGACTGTCTTTGTATCTTAGTCACTGTTTCCTTTGAGGTGCAGAAGCTTTTTAGTTCCATGTAATCCCATATGTTTATCTTTTCTTCTACTTGCTTTGTTAGTAATGTTTCACCTTTGAAGATGCCTTTAGCTTCAATGTCATGGAGGGTTTTTCCTATATTTTCTTCAATGTACTTTATGGATTCAAGTCTGATATTGAGATCTTTAATCCATTTTTTAACATTTTATTATACCACCGTGAGATATACAATTACAACGTTGTTCACATTTGGAGGTTTCGGTCACACATGTTTCAGCACCCCGCCCTCCACCAGTGCCCATCACCCACCACCCATGTACCCAATTCCCTCCCCCTCCACGTCCTACCTAAATGGCTGGTTCTTTATCTCCTCCCTCTCTCCCTCTCTCTTTCTTCCTTCTCCTACACATTGTGGGTTGCATTACGTACACTTAGAAGCCATCATTTGCATTTTTTGTCTGTATTTAATGCTCAGTTCTATGTTGATATCAGACCTTTTGACATTTATTCTGTGTGGGCATTCTTAGTTTTCACATTTACTGGTGTACCACATGGCCACAAAGCAGCCATATGCAACGGGAAAGCCTGTAGCAGCTCCATCTGTAAATTGGGTGCTGGGGATCTTTTCCCGTGCTGGGCAGTACAAGAGGACACAGGTGCATTTAGAAAGATGCATTGGTAAGTTGGTAAGACATAAGATCTGTACCTTGCAACAGTTGGGTACAGACTCCAATAGTCCTAAATTTCCCCAGGGGTCCAAAGTGTACACACAGAAGCGGCAGAGGCCCATTTCAAGCTTACTCCCTCCCTTCTCCCCATTTAAGTAACGTTAAATAAGACTGAAGTTCCCATTTTTATCTAATTGCTGGCTAATAATTTTAAGCAAAACCATCATTTGCTGTTTTCCTATATTCAGAGGCTATTACAAATTTATCTAAACATCTCTATTTTTTTCCTTTCTGGGTCACATATGACGATGCTCAGGGGTTACTCCTAGCTCTGCACTCAGGAGTTACTCCTGATGGAGCTCCATATGGGTTGCCAGGGATCAAAAGCTGGGTCAGTTTCATGCAAGGCAAATGCCCTACCAGCTCTACTAATCACTCCAGCCCTAAACAACTCTTTCATAAAATGATAAGTATTTATAACTCAAGAATACAAAAAAATTCAAATATCTTTCAAGTTTCTCTCTCGATATTTAATATTAAAAATTAATATTTATGGCCAGTTAATAAATGTGATTAATGCAGTCTCAATCAGTAGTTGCTCAAAAGGAAGTAGGAAGCCTTGTTTCATCCTCAAATCTTAGTTCAGCCAGAACACCATTACAAGATGACCTTAGTTGTCATTTTCCAGGTTTCCATGTCCATGAAGGAAGTGGAAGATCAAATGCACCAGATGCATAACAGAAACAGCACATATTTCACAGAGTGGCTTCCCCACAAAATAACCACATTCTGTGACATCTGTCCTCATGGCCTTGACATATCAGTAACCTTCCTAGAGAACACAGCCATTCAGGAGCCATTTCAGCGGCTCTTAGAGAGCTCTTGTCCATGTTCTGGGACAAGCCCTTCCAGCCTGGCACATGGACAAGGGCATGAGTGAGCCTGAGTTCCTGGAGGCCATGATCACATCACTGACTTGGTGTGGCAATACCAGCAGTGCCTTGGCATGTATGCAGAGGAAATAGTGCAAGGATGAGGAGGAGGTGGAGGAGGCTGAGTCCCACCTCACTCATCCACATTGAGGGCTCCTTTGTCCACTAAGGTGGTGGGTTTCCTTTTCATACTACACTGTAGAAAATTATGTGCATCTTCTGTATAATCATTCTCTCAAGATTTAGTAAAACCATGTCATTAAAACTAAAGTTTGCCTTTTAGCTTCTGGACAGTTGTGTTTCTACATTAAGAAGCTGTTTGCTGTCTGGGGCTTTGTCATCTCAAAATTGAATTTCTATTATAATGTATCTTAATAGAGAAAACTGCTTATTCTTTCCTTTTCTATGATACAAAGTTTAAAGTAAAGTTACCTGAGTACCAGTGCAGGAAAACCTTGTGGTAGAACATGCCTGTAAACTGCTTCAATAATCTCTGCGCCAGCTCCAAATAGCAGTGTTGTCCCCAAAAGGTAACTGATATATAGAGGCCCCAAGAAGGGATGTTACCAAAAGTAGTTTTATGTTGAAGGGAAGCTACTTGAGAAAAAAAATGCTGCTTTGACTGACTGTGTGTCTGGCACATTTGATCTTCCAAATCTTTCATGGACATGAATCACCTGAAGATGACAGTCAGGTCAGGGAGTGGCCAGTGCACAGGTCACATGCAACCATCTTGTTATGTGCATGGAACGTCTACCGACCAACTCATGATGGTCACCATACAATACTGCTAACTGTCTCAGATGATCAGGGGATCAAAGCTGGGTTAAAGAACTGCAGTCTGGGGAAGAGCACCAGGTTCACCACCAGCTTGTAAAGGTCAGTGTTGGACTATCTCCAGAAGCTCAGGCAGGTGGTGACCCCCACTCAGGTTGGCAGACACTAGTTGAGGTAAGTGTTAGTGGGGGTGAGCACTTTCAGGATTTGGAAGTAGATCTCATAAAGTGCCTCATTAACTGTGCAAAAAGTCCCTTGAGTTCTCCATATGCTTATGGAGGGCCAAAGTGGTGCTGCAGGGCTCAACTGCTGTGTCTGACACCATAGGTGAGGGCATGACACTGACAGTATTGATTATGTGATCTGGGTACTCCTCGCAGATCTTGATGACCAGGGTGCCTATCTCTGAGCCCTTGTCGGTCACCTGGAAGCCTTGCACAAGGTCATAGTCCTCCACCTCCCTCTGAACAACATCCAACACAGTGTACATCAGTTCTGTGCCCACTGTGTAGTGGCCTTTGGCCCTGTTTTTCATGGCCACCAATCACGCCTGCTAGAGAGAAGGAGAATATTAGCCCTCAGGACCAGAAGAAAGGAAAATTCCCTTATCTGGATCAGAAATAGTCTTGGAATTACTCATTCTTTGAGCCCTTTGGCCCACAGACTTTTCTTTTCCCTTTAAAATTAGTAAAAAACACTGGTGTGAGGCAACAGTGAACAGAGAGGCTTTATACAGCCTTAGGTGTCCTGATAAGTGCCCAGGCAATAGAGGACACCTCTAGAATATTTATAAGCATAAAAACTTCAGTAAGATCCTAACTATGACTTTAGGATCTGCATGAAAGATGGCCCCTCAGATTTCACGTGGCGGCCAGATAATCTTCCCTTTCATGGTGCGTTGGATCCACATCTTGACCCATTATGCTGAGCTCTCATAAGGGCAGTCTGGCTACCGCAAACACACTTAGATAATAGTTCATTAGCCTATTTCAACCAACTTGCTCCCCCCCCACCAAATGATGGTTAACAATACATCAGTCTATAAGCATGATTAAGTCTAGGCCAAAGAACATGCTCCCCAGAATCAGTTGGAAGCTCCACACAAGTCACATAGGAGCACCAAATAAAAAGGTACTGTGCTTGAGGGAGAAAGAGACCATCATTTACCAACCTCCACCAGAGTTTTTCCTGGAAGTGAGAGGGGGACAAGGATAATATATTAGAAAGATCCACCACTATGGCATCATGGGTAAACTATGCAGATACCCCACCTGAGAAGTAGATGAAGAAAACAGCCTTGATACTTCAACAAGGCATACCCACTTGTCAGGGAGCGGCGCCGTGGTCCCCGACAGTGCCAAGAAGCGAGTTCCCTTCTACTTCCGAAGCCAGAGGGGAATGGATGAAGACTCAGGAATCCGATGCAGTTTTAAAAGGCTTTACTTATCACAGGTTCAGGCATAAAAGTCAGCAATAGGAGAAACCCTGAGCTTAGGATTCCCAGCTAGAACCCCAGACACGTGTAGCCCAAGATGGCGGCCACCACGTGTTAAGGCCCTGTAAAAAAAAAGGAGAAAAAGACAAGACTCCCAAGAAGGGTGCAAGCTCACAAAAAAGAGAGCCCAAAGAGCGAGAGAGAGAGAGAAGAGAGAGAGAGAGAAAGAGAGAGAGAGAGAGAGAAAGCAGGCTGGTTTTATACCCTGCAACTCAGACCTCCTACTATTATGAGAAGCAGGAAGGGTCAAATGCCCTTGGGTAATTTCCCCCAGCACCTCACCTAGGCCCTATTATATGCTAATGTTTTGAACCAAGATCTGCCTGGAAATGCCTGATAGGGTAGAGAAGGGGGTTTCTGAGATGGCATGTCGCTGTACCAAAGACTAATACTAATGTCAGTTAAATATTTCTCCAAGCCTTCACAAGAGTATCCTCTACTTTTTGTATTTTAGTTGCCTTTGAGTTATCAGGAAGCCATGCTTGCTTGCTTGGAAGCAAACAGAATTTCTCTCTGGTCTAATTACTTAGAAATCCAACATGGCCAGGCAAATATACTGGTAAGATCTAGTCCCACGATGATTGTGGTAGCATGAGAGAATATTTATACCAGCTAGTACAGAATACATGGTCAGATAAACTGCCACATTTAGACTACCCTCTTATCTATGAAGTAATTTGCAGGAGGCAATCCAGAGCAGATGCAGAGGCTCTTAGAGAAGTCCTGCAATATCCACTTATATAATCTCTCTGAGAAAGAATTCAGAGATGAAATGGTGAGGATATTTAATGCTATTCTGTTATCATTGCCACGAGGGTGCTGCCTCTTCTCTCATTCTCCACCCTTGTCTCACTGCTGCAATGTTCTCTATTGAGTTCAGCTGGATGTAAACCTGTGAGAGAGGTCTGTGCCCAATTGGGGTCTCACCCAGCTCTGTGCCCCAGGAAGCAGGTATGTTCCTGCCATTTCTTGGACAAGGATGTCCAGTTCTGGGTGCCTTTCCACTAAGACTCAGGGCACAGACATCACCAGACATTCCAATGGTACACTCAGCATTTCTACCATGTTGAATCAGGAGCCCCCATGAAGTTTTCTCCTGTCCATGCTGTTTATCTACCAAAATGATCTGGCCTCAGAAGCTGGCCCATAGGCCCAGATCTGATTTTGTCTATGGTGAATAGCTCCAGATTCATCAGAATGAACCTGGGAACATACCTGCTTCCTGGGGCACAGAGCTGGGTGAGACCCCAATTGGGCACAGACCTCTCTCACAGGTTCACATCCAGCTGAACTCAATAGAGAACATTGCAGCAGTGAGACAAGGGTGGAGAATGAGAGAAGAGGCAGCACCCCTCGTGACAAACACACAGAACCTTGGAAGTTTGTTCTCGCAGCCCTACCTTACTCCAGATCAGGTTGCTGCACTGACCAGACAGAATAAAAACTACCTTCTGCATAGTACTGGATGCATAGTGCAAGCATTTGGTGCAGGGAGCAATGGAGACAGGATCCAGGAGTGCTGAGAAATGTGCTGCTCCAGGTATTTAAGAGCAGGATCCCACCCTTCCCTGCCATGGAAGAGGGGGAACCTTTCTCATGAAATGTACCTGAGATGCCCTAACTGTTTTCTACTGCAGAGCCCACCTACTCAGGTTTAAAAAATTGCAATAAAATCTCTGTTTATAGCCTTTATTTTAAAAGCGTGCTTCACTAAGACAAGTCAAAACCCATAAACACAACAAACTTCTACAAAAAGATGACACAAAACCCCAAGTCAATAATCTCTCTCAATGTTAGTAGTCTAAATGCACCAATTAAGAGACATGGGTGGCAAAATGTATAGAAAAACTGAATCCAACATTTGCTGCCTACATGATACACATTTGAACAGTGAGAGCAAACACATACTCAAAGTTGTAGGTTAGAAAACAATTCTTCAAGCAAACAGATCCTTAAGTAAACAAGGTGGCCATACTAGTATCCAAAAATAGGTTTCAGGCTGAAAAAGTTAGAAGGAACAGCAAGGGTCACTTGTATCATTTGTCTTCCCCATGTTCATCGATTTGTTCGAGCGGGCACCAGTAACATCTCCATACTTCCATACGTCCTGTCACAAGCAAGTGTAGTCCAAAGTATCTGCTTGCTTCAGGGACAGGAAGAGCATCAAACCATTCTTCAGGTCATTGGAATGAGGTCCATAATTTTTACTGGTTTTTAGCTTATCGAATAAAACATGGGTAGCTTGCCAGGCTCTACCATATAGATGGTATACTCTCAGTAGAAGGTTCAGCAAAGGTCATTTTTTTTAATAATCAAGAGATTTGTATATCAGAAAAAAATACACTCCTAAACATATACATGCAAGTCAAGTCAAGTGAAACATATACACATCCAAAAAAGGCGCCAGCAAAATTCCTGAAAGAAATTGCTAGTAGACTTCAAGAAGGACATTGATAGCAAGAGGAGACTTCAACACCATCTTGTCATCTCTTGATAGAGCAATGAGACTAAATCTCAGCAAGGAAGTACTAGCTTTGAAAGAAGAAATGGGAAAGGACTAGTAGATCTTCCGCAGTGCTAAGGAAACATTCTCTAAGATAGACAACATGTAGGGCCACAAACCATACCTTAATAAAATGAAGAAATTGTATCAACAATACTTTTAGATTATGATGAACTGAAAATAGAAGCTACTCATGCATAAAAACAGAGTATCAAATCAAACACCTAGAAATTAAACAGCTAACTGCTGAACAACTGTGGGTTAGAAAGGAAATCAAAGAAGACATAAAAAATTCCTGGAAACAAATGAGAAAGAGGATGTGAGCCACCAGGACTTGTGGGACATGGCTAAAGCACTTTTAGGAGGAAAGTTTAAAGCTCTGCAAGCTTTCTTCAGGAACGAGGAAAGGCCCCACATAAATACTTTGACTTCACAGATGAAGATTTTAGAAAATGACCAACAACAGGAGCCCATACCATGCAGGATGAAGGAAATAATAAAGCTTAGAGCAGAAATCAATGAGCTGGAATCCCAGAAAACAATCCAAAAGAATAATGACACCAAGAGCTGATTTTTTGAAAAAGCAAACAAGATTGAAAAACCACTAGCAAGATTCTCAAAGCAAGAGAGAAGCCTAATAAACTGAGTCAGAAATGAAAAGGGGAACATCACAACAGGAACCACAGAAATTCAATAGATCATTAAAGATTAATTTTGTATTCTCTATGCCATAAAACAAGAGTACTTAGAGAAATAAATTTCTAGATTCTAATAACATCCCATGACTGAACCAAGAATATTAGGAAAACCTGGACAGATTATCAGTCTATCAAGGAAATTTAAATGTTTATCAAAAGTCTTTCAAAAGCATAAGTCTATGTCCAGATGGATTCACTAGTGAATTTTTCCAATTTTTTTGAGGATCCATTACCAGCCCTATTCAATATTTCTCAGGAAACTGGGGAAACAGAACACTTCCAAACAGTTTCTAGGAGGCACATATCAATTAAATACCTAATCAGATAGAGTAATCACACACAAAGAAAAGAAAAAGAAAAATTGGTTCCGGAGAGATAATACAGTAGGTAAGATGTTTGCCTTACATGCAGCAGGTCCAGGTTTGATCCCTGGTAACCCATATGGTCCCCAAGCACCGCCAGGAGTGACTCCTGAGTTCAGAGCCAGCCAGGAATAATCCCTGAGAATCACCAGATGTGACCCCAAGAGCAAAAAAAAAAAGGTAAGAAAATACCTGGCTGATATCCCTGATGTATTCAGTGATACATCTGATCCCTGATCTGCAAAATTCCTCAATAAACTACTAGTCAATTGAATCCAATGATTCAACAAAAATATTATATACCGACAAAGGGTTATTCATCCTGGTGATGCAAAGACATTTTACATTCCAAGTCAATCATCTTAATACATCATATCAATTAAAAATAAACACAATATATGGAAATTATCACAAATGTGTGGGAGTCAGAAGTTAGGTAAGACAGAGAAGGGAACAATATGCTAATAATTGTCGAAAGGGCTAGAACTGAGCATTAAATACAGGCAAAAAGATACACATGATAACCTCTAAATGTATGTATTGCAATCCACAATGTGTAAGAGAAGGAAGAGAGAAAACAGAGAGAGAGAGGGAGAAAGAGATAAAAGAGATAAAGAACCTGCCATAGAGGCAGGCTAGGGGAGGAGGGAGGGAATCGGGGATATTGGTGATGGGATGGGGCACCGGTGGATGGATGGGTGCTGTAATCGAAACCCCCAAACATCAACAACTCTGTAATTGTATATCTCACGTGGATAATAAAATATTAATTAAAATAAACACCATATGATCTTATTAATGGATGTAGATAAAGCATTTGACAAAACCCACAACCCATTCATGATAAAAACTCTCAAGAAAATGGGAGTTAAGCATAAAATGGATGAAAAGTTTTGCTTCATGTTGATCCCAAAATAATTTGTTTGAGGGAAATTGAAACAAGAAGAAAGAGAACCATTAAAAAAAAAAAAACAAGTTGGGAGTTGAAGAAAGTTTCCTTATAGTCAAAGCTATCTACCAAAATCCCACAGCAAGCATTATTCTCAATAGAAAAAACTTCCCTCTAGATTGGGAGAAAGTAAGTTTGGCCACTCTTGCCACTTCTATTCAAAATAGTATTGGAAGTTCCTGCCACAGCAATTAGGGAAGAAAAATATATTAAGAGAGTTCAGATAGAAAAAGAAGTTACACTCTCACATTTGCAGATAGCATGATACTAAGAGAGAGCCCTAAAGTCTCCACCAAAGAACTCCTAGAAACAATACTTTTGTATAGTTGATTGGCAGGTTACAAAATCAATACCCAAAAGTCCGTGACTTTTCTATATGCAAATAATGAAATAGAAGAACTGATATTTTTTAAGAAAAAAAACCCATTCACAATTGTGCCTCAGAAAATCAAGTACCTTGGAATCAGCTTAACAAAGAAGGTAAAGGACCTGTACAAAGAAAAATGCAAAATGCTGCTTCAAGAAATAAAAGAGGACATGAGGAAATGGAGACACATCCCCTGCTCGTGGAATGGGAGAATTAATATTCTCAAAATGGCAGTACTCTGCAAGCATTAAACAGATCGATGCAGTCCCTATAATGATACCCATGACATTTAAAAAATGATGAAATAGTCCTAAAGTTCATATGGATCCATAAACTCTGATGAATAGCTAAATCTTTGGAAAGTAAGATGGGAGATAATCACTTCCCCAACTTCAGACTCCAGAGCACAAAGCTGGGAGTAAGCACTAGCCATGCTATTGTAGCCCCAATAACCAAGAAAAAAATATTTAAGAAGTGACTAAAAGCGAGAAAGAGAACACATGAGAAAAGCCAACATAAGGAGAGGTCTTTTTAAAAATGTGTCACCTGACTGGAGGTTCAACGTCAACCAGAAACGAGGTAGAAATTCAAGTACACACATATGTGAAGTCAATTATGAGTTTACTGAGTATCCTCTACACTATTTCCTAGGGATTAAATCAGACAACAGTCCCACCAGCAATGTTCCTTTATTATCACATCCCTGCCAACAGAGATTGTTCCAAGTATTTTTGATATGTGTCATCCTCACTGGTATAAGATAATATCTTATTGTTGTATTGATTTGGATTTCTCTATTAACAAGTGATATGATCATATTGTCACCAGCCTTTTGGCCATCCATTGGTCTTCCTCAAAGAAGTGGGAAAGTTGGATAACACTATGCAAGAAATTAAAGCCGGATCCATATCTTACCATACCTTACACAAGAGTCAACTCATAGTAGATTATAAACCTTGAGCTCAAACCTGAGCCTATAAAGTACATTGAGAAAAATATAGGCAGAATGAACCAAGACCAGTCCTCAAGGAGTTTTCAATGATATGATAATGTTGGCAATGGCTACAGAAGCAAAATGAAGAAAATGAGAATACATCAAGCTTAAAAGTTTATGTATGGCAAAATAAATATGAGCTAAATGATTAAAACTAAATGGCAACTATTATCAAGTGGAAGAAAATAGTTGCACTCAGCACATCAGGTCAAGGTTTACTATCCAAGATCTATAAAGTACTTACAAAGATCAACAGCAACAAGAACAACAAAACCTAAAAGCCTCATGAAAAATAGAGAAAAGAGACTGATAATTCTTGTATTATTGCAGTTATTACAGAGGGGCTAATGTTAAGCTTATGTCATTATATGTTGCAGAAGAAACCAGTATGAATAGAGCACACTGGAAAAGAAAATAAAAGGGTCATTAAAGTTTCTAATATAAGAAAAATATCTCCTTTGAGGAACTAATACTGGGCCTAGCATAGTGTCATAATAGAGGTCAAGGATCTCCATGTTGCTAGGAGCAACAAAACTACACAGTGAGTGCCCGAAAATCAATGACTAGATAAAGAAGCTTTGGTACATCTACACAATGGAATACTATGCAGCTGTTAGGAAAAATGAAGTTATAAAATTTGCCTATAAATGGATGGACATGGAGAAGATTATGTTGAGTGAAATTAGTCAGAAAGAGAGACAGATACAGAATGACTGCATTTATTTGCATAACAAAATCACTGTATCACTGTCTTCCCGTTCATCATCGATTTGCTGGAGTGGGCACCAGTAACATCTCCATATGTCCTGTCTCATGCAAGTAGAGCCCAAGGGCACCTGCTTGCTCCAGGAACTATAAAGAGCCTCAAACAATTCCATCAGGTCATGGGAATGAGGTCTATAATGGTTACTGGTATTTGGCATATCAAATATGACACGGGTAGCTTTGCCAGGCTCTGCTGTGCGGGTAGCATATATGTACATATTATGATACCAATATCCAAGGTCAAGTAAAACATATATCAGGAGGTCTTGTCAAAGGTGGAAATTATCACAAACGTGTGGGAGTCAGAGGCTAGGTAAGACAGAAAATGGAACAGTGTGCTAACAATTGTCGAGGGTACTAATGCCAACCTAGAACTGAGCATTAAATAGAGGCAAAAGGATACACATGACAACCTTTTAATGTATGTTCTGTAATCCATAGTCTGGAAGGGAAGGAAAAGAGAAAGAGAGAGAAAGGGAAAGAAATAAAGAACGTGCCATGGAGGAGGGCTGGGGGAGGGGAGGGAACCGGGGACATTGGTGGTGGGAGATGGGCACTGGTGGAGGGACGGGTGCTGGAACACTGTATGACCAAAACCCAAATATGAACTTTTTAATTGTATATCTTTGTAATTGTAAAAATTAAAAATTAAAAAGAAGACAAAAAAACTACACAGTGAGTTATGTAGAAGCAAAGTTTTGTGACAAAACTCAAGGAAGTAACTGTACAAAAATAGTGTTAAATCACAAGTACCAGGAAGTGCTCTGAAGATAATGGATAGGAAAAGTGCACATTACATTTAGCTCAGGAAACCATTGGTGTTTCCAATCTGAACAGTATCAATGGACAGAGGCTTGAGGGTAGTTTTATGTTGTAGTAAAGAGTGACCTAGAAGAGTCAGAGGGATAGTACAGCAGGTAAAGTGTTTACCTTGTGTGTGGTTGAGTTGGTTTCAGTCCCGCACACCATATAGTTCCCTAACCTCACGAGGAATGATTCCTGAGCACAGAGCCAGGAGTACGCCCTAGCCCTGCTGTTGTAGCCCCAATAACCAAAAAAATATTTAAAAAGTGACTAACAGCAAGAAAGAGAACACATGAGAAAAGCCCACATAAGGAGCAGTCTTTTAAAAAATGTGTCACCTGACTGTAGGTTCAATGTCAACCAGAAACTAGGTAGAAATGCAAGTACACACACACACACACACACACACCAAACACACTCCCTCCCACCTGGACAAACATTCTCTAGTAATCAATTTGGGTTTTATAGGATCTCCAGATGAGATGATTCTGATACATGCAAGACTTTGAGACCCACTGGTTCTTTCGAAAAAAAAAACACACCTAATTTTTAAAAATAAGGAGTAATTAGAGTATTTACTTACTAATTTACACTTAGGCTATAGTGGTAATGATTTCTGATGATTGATAAGGAAACTCTCACTGAGATCAGATGAATAGTAGGTATATAGCTCAGAAAATGCCTAAATTCTAGTAATGATAGAATTGAAAGACACGCCCAAATCAAAACCAGGTAAATCTGGTATTCTCAAGATTAAAATTTGATTGAACGTATTCAATCTTTCTAGAAACAAGAATTTGATGGTATATTTAAAGTGTTTGAGGCACAATGGAAGGAGAGGAAAAGAGAGAATAGATATGTGAGAGAATATATACTTGTAAGTAAAAAAGGCTGAAAGACATAAAATAAGGAAAAGGGAAGCTCAAACTAGTTTGAACTAAAGCTTAAAACAGGACAGCTGGATGAACCTCATCAGTGCATTGCAATCTGAGTGAACATCACAAGCCTAAAGCACCTAAGTTAGATAAGGCTATTCTGGGTAATTGGCCTGTTCTAGCATCAATGTTCTGAGAGCTCCGAACAAAGCAGTTTACTGGCCAAACTGTTCTAAGTTTCCTTCAAGAAACTTTACTCTTCCCCATTTCCCCATCCCCAAAGACAGGTAAATGAGTCAATGTGTAAGTAACTTGCCTGGTGGCACAGATTATACTTGTGCTTGTGCAAGCCAAACTCTTGACATAGATGTGCAGACAGGAGAGAATTAGAGAAGAAGCGATATGGAAAGGGACTAAGAAAAAAAGAGTCATGTCAGCTGAAGGTTATAAATCTACTCCTTCTTATAAGAAAATCTGAGAATTCTAATTCTAATAGAGTCTTCTCTATGAAAAACAAACAAACAAACATAAATTTAGTACAATAAAGATATGATGAATATTTGTCAAGGTATGGAGAAAACATATTAATCAATAAAATTTTACTTATGAAGTTTTTGTTTGCAAATATTCTTAGATGAAATGAGAATTTAAATTGTGTTTTTCCCCCCAAGACTCACAAAGGTTTCAGTTGGGTCTGGTAATACTAAGGATGTTTTGTTAAAAAAACATTCTGGCCATGATAAGGAATACTTTCTGCCAGAGTGATGTTTCCAAGGACAGAACTTATGCCTTGCCTGCAGAAATGCTGATTGGATCCCCAGTACCACAAATTCCCAGAGCACAAGTAGCCATGGCTCCAAAACAGTAAATACCTAGAACGACAGAGATGTTTTCTATTGTAAATCAGTGTATATTTGCTTCATTATTATTAGCAATCTCTGGTGGGTTTTACTGATTGTAAACTATTTTCTCAATAATTGAGTGCCCTCATCCTGTGTTCTTCACAACTAGGACCTCATTAAAAGATTGGACAAATTCACTAGTGAATCCATCAGAAACTGGCTTTTTGCTTTTAAAGACTTTTGATAATCATTTCAATTTCCTTGATAGAAGTGATAAGTGTCCAGGTTTTCCTAATATTCTTGGTTCAGTCATGGGGGTTATTGTAATCTAGTAATTAATTCATTTCTCTAGGCTCTCTTGGTTTATGATATGCAAAATCTCAAAGTAATCTCTTATTATCTTTTGAATTTCTGTAGTTCCTGTTGTGATGTTCCCCTTTTTCATTTATGACTCAGTTTATTAGGCTTCTCTCTCTTACTTTGAGACTCTTGCTAGTGGCTTACCAATCTTGTTTATTTTTCAACAAACCAGTTCTTGGTGTCATTATTCTTTTGGATTGTTTTCTTGGGATTCCAGCTCATTGATTTCTACTCTAAGCTTTATTATTTCTTTGATCCTGACTGGTATGGCCTCCTGTTGTTGGTCATTTTCTAAGATCTTCAGCTGTGAAGTCAAGGTATTTATGCAGGCCCTTTCCTCCTTCCTGAAGAAAGCTCACAGAGCTTTAAACTTTCCTCCTAAAAGTGTTTTAGCCATGTCCCACAAATTCTGGTAGATCATATTCTCTTTTTCATTTGTTTCCAGGAATCTTTGATTTCTTCTTTGATTTCCTCTCTAAACACTGATTGTTCAGCAGTGAGATGTTTAACTTTGAAGTGTTTGATTGATATTCTGTATTCTGTCTCTGTGTGTGAATACCTTCTATTTCCTTTCATCATGATCTAAAAGAATTATTGATGTACCAAAGTTTCTTTACATATATACTATGATACCAATATTCAAGGTCAGGTGAAGCATGGATCAGGAGGTCTTTTCAAAGGTGGAAATTACTACAAATGTGTGGGAATCAGAGGTTAGGTCAGACAGAGAAGGGAACAGTGTGCTAATACTTGTCGAAAGCGCTAATACCAACCTAGAACTGAGCATTAAATACAGGCAAAAAATACACATGATAACCTCTAAGTGTATGTATTAAAATCCACAATATGTAAGAGAAGGAAGAGAGAAAGAGAGAGAGAGAGCAAAGAGATAAAGAACCTGCCATAGAGACAGGCTAGAGGAGGGGGAGGGAAACAGGGACATTGGTGGTGGGAAATGGGCACTGGTGGAGGAATGGGTGCTGGAACACCTAAACCCAAGCATGAACATCTTTGTAATTGTATACCTCACGGTGGTATAATAAAATATTTTTAAAAAATAAAAGAATTGTTGATTCAATTTCTATCTCCTTCATTTTATTGAGGTATCTTTTGGCGCTGGCCTTGGTAAGAAATAGTGTAAATACCTATGTTTGCTGCCCGGTATATGGTCTATCTTGGAGAATGCTTCATGAGCATTGGGGAAGATCTACTAGTCCTCACCCATTTTTTCCTTCAAAGCCTGTACTTCCTTGCTGAGATTTAGTCTCATTGCTCTATTAAGAGATGACAAGGTGGTGTTGAAGTCTCCAAGTACAATTGTGTTGCTATCAATGACTTTCTTGAAGTCTATTAGCAACTTTTTAAGTATTTTGCTATCCCCTCACTGGGTGCATATATGTTTAGGAGTTAATTTTTTATGTACAAATCGCTTGATTATTAATAAATGGCCTTTGCTGTCCCTCTAATTTTTTTCAGTCTGAAATCTATTAGTTGGATACTAGTATGGCCACCTTGTTTTTTGAAGAATCGTTTGCTTGAAGAGTTGTTTTCCAGCCTTTCACTTTAAGTCTGTGTTTCCTCTACCTGTACAGATTTGTATCTTGTAGGAAGCAAATGTTGGATTCAGTTTTACAATCCATTTTACCACTCTTTCCTTTAATTGGTGCATTTAGACTACTGACATTGAGATAGATTATTGACTGGGGGTTTTGTGCCATCTTTATGTAGAAGTTTATTGCATTTCTCAGGTTTGTCTTGTCTTAGTGAAGCTAGCTTTTAAAAAGAAAGGCTTAAACCATCTCCATCCCGCTGCAGGAACAGAGATTTTATTGCAACTTATTTAACCTGAGCAGGTGTGCTTTGCAGCAGGAAACAATCAGGGCCTCTCAGGTTCATTTCATGAGAAAGGCTCCACCCCCATGGCAGGAATTGAAGCCTCCTGCTCTTAAATAGACCTGGAGCAGCACACTTCTCAGCACTCCTGGATCCTCCGTTGCTCCCTGAGCTAATTGCGTCCACTCTGCATCCAGCACCATGCAGAAGATCATTTTTATTTTGGCTCGTCAGTGCTGCAGCCTGATCTGGAGTAAGGTGAGTGTTACCGAGGGTCAAAAAGAGAAGCAGTGTGATGGTGGGTTGATTGATGGGGGTAGCGGCTGTAAGGTTACATCCTGGGCAAGGGGTAGTGAGTTTGAAGGGGATACAGAAGGCCCCAGGTACTGGTAGGTAAAGGGGACCTGGGTCCCTTATTTGGGCTGCTTGGGAGGAATGGGTTTGGGCAAAAGAACCCAAAGGAATGGTCCAGGAAGAGGGAGGTTTGGCAGGGAAAGGGAAATGGTAGCCAGGCTGATGAGAATGAGGGCCTGATGGGCCTGGAATACAGAGGCCCCACTGTCGGGAAGGGGGTTTGTCAGTACTAGAGCCTTTAGGTTCCACCAATCCTCACCACTTGCCTGTTGACTCAGGGACTCAGCTACCAGTTGGGGTGACCCTGATTCTCCTACTGCCAGTAATCCACCTCCCCTGTAGCCCAGTCACTGGCCTTCAATTCATCTGAGGCAACAACTCCCAGTTATCCCCTCAGAGTGGGTGCTGAGCCCCCATATCGCACCCTCCATTCCTCAGTCTGGCACACAGTAGGGTCCCTGTTCTACAAGTCCCAGACTGGGACTACAGCTCTTACAGGGCCAAGGATGCAGCCACATTTCTTGTATGATGCTTGCATCCTCTCCGGTGTGGTAAGCTTCCCCTAGGACAAAGTGAGCTTTAGCCTCATCTGTGGAGGATGCTAGACCTTCATGAAGTTCTTCTGTTTCCAGTTCTGGGATGTTATCAGTGAAGAAAATGGGATGGATACCACTGGCAGATGCACTGGCAACAATGACCTGCAACTACAGAATATCAACTTCTACTACAGTGAAGGCACTGGTGAGGACTGGGCACGCAGGGCTGGGGTCTCCCTCACTCCAACCCTCCTATCCACCTAGTGGCAGGGCACTGTACTGGCAACACTGAGATGTTGCCCACCAGCATTGGCAGTGTCGGGGCTGCGGGGACAGACTTCTAAGGTTCTGTGTGTTTGCTGCAAGGGTGCTACCACTTTCCAGTAGCTAAAGAACAGAGAAAATCCCTCTTCTACACCCATTTGTCAATGCTGGAATGTTCTCTACTGAGTTCAGCTGGGAGTGAGCATGTGAAAGAGGTCTGTGCCAAATTGGGATCTCTGTCCCCCAGGAAGCAAGTATGTTTCCTGGGCCATCCGGATCTGGAGCCATTCACCATGGACAACATCAGATGGACCAATGAGCCAGCTTTTCAGGCCATACAACGTTGTTTTTGGTAGGTAGACAGTATAGATGGGGAAAAGCTTTATGGCGGCTCCTGTTTCACTGTATCACTATATCACTGTCTTCCCGTTCATCATCGATTTGCTCTAGCGGGCCCCAGTAACATCTCCATATGTCCTGCCTCATGCTAGTAGAGCCCAAGGGCATCTGCTTGCTCCAGGAACATAAAGAGCCTCAATCCATTCCGGAATGAGGTCTATAATTGTTACTAGTATTTGGCATATCAAATCCAACACAGGTAGCTTGCCAGGCTCTGCCGTGCAGGGAGCATACTGTTTCAACATGGTAGAAATGCCACTATGGGAGGCCTGAGCATGGTAAAAAGGCACCTGGAGTTGGGCATCCTTTCCATGAAATTGCTGCATGAGCCCACTGAGGCTCTTTGGCACTCTTTACCCCAGAGCGGCCTGGGAGGGGATAATTTCAGCATCGCAAAAAAGCTTCAATGGGAGTTCCTAGAAAATAAGAATTTTGAAGGATGGTGGGAAGCAGATATCCTCTATAGGAGATATGGGTTTTAAATATGATTGAGCAAACCTTCTCCTCTGGTCCTCTTCACATCTGCTGTGTCTGTCCCATGTTTAGTCTTGGTCTAGTTTTTCGTCCGAATACCAGTTGGTTTTTTGTTACTCCTCTTTCAGTGTCTTTCATCACTTCATCTGAACTTCTGTTTTACTTGATTTGGATACTTAGTGATTTTTTGCTCACTTCTTAAAAATTGGTCTGTGTGACTCTTTATTCCAATGCAATGTTTTAATTACTACTGCTTTGTAATACAGTTTGAAGTTAGGGCAGGTTGTGCCTCCCATCTTATATTTTCAAAGTATTGCTTTAGCTGTTCATGGCGGGAGTTATAGTTCCATATGAATTTCCATGTTATAGTTCCATATGAATTTCAGGAAAGTATGATCAGTTCCTTAAACTATCACGAGTATACTTATAGGACCTCCCCTTTATAGTAGGTTTGAATCTTTAGAACGCTTTTTAGAGTACTGCTATTTAGACAATATTAACTCTCTCAATCCATGAGCAGGATGTTTCCATTTCCTCATGTCATCTTTATTTCTCAATGTAGTTATGGATAGTTTTATTCATACAGGTCCTTTACCTCCTTAATTAAGCTACTACTTAGGTACTTGATTTTTTTTTTTTTGAGGCACAAATGTGAACAAGATTTTTATTGTTACTTTCCTTTTTAGTGCATGTAGGAAAGCCAGAGACTTTTAGGTATTTCTTTTTTTAACTTGCCACTCTACAAATCTTGTTTCTTGAATGCTCTCTGCAGCTCATCTTCAAGCCCACTAATTCTGTCCTGAGCTATTACCATTCTACTGTTGATGGAACTCATTGAGTTTTTATTTCATATACTGAAATTTTTAATGACACTTCTCTTCTGTAATTGTATTTTGCTTTCCTTTCCTCCTGTATTTTATTGGCTGGCCATTCCACTATTTCTCTCATATCCTGTATTTTCTTGAATGTCTGTTCCACAGTTTCTCTAAGCTCATTTAAACATCTCACAATTTCATCTCTGAATTCTTTCTCAGATTATGTATGTGGATATGTCTTGAAGATTCTATCCTTAAAGGATAGAACCTTCCTAATTGTTACTCCTGTGTGACTTGCATGGAGCCTCTTAGTGCTGATTCTGGGGTGTATGTTCTTTGGCCTGAACTTAATGCTGTTTCTAGATTGGGTTGAATTTTTGTGTTCAGCTATACTTTTGGAGGGGGTTAGTATATTGATTGAAATAGGCTAATGGACTATCAGCCTAATATGGTCGGGTAGCCAGGCTGCCCTCGTGAGTTCAGTATAGGAAGCCAAGATGTGGGAACAATGCAATGTGGAAGGGAATATAAACTTGTTACCATCTGAGGTTTGGGGGTGTGGGGAGGAGGCATACTTTGAATCACATCCTGAAGATAGTTCGGATCCCATTGCGGTTTCCATGCTTCTAAAAATTCTGTAGGTGTCTCCTCTTGCCTGGCCACTTAACTGAGCATCTATTGTTGTAAGGGGCTCTGTGTTCACTCTTGCCTAACACCACTGTCTTCTAATAATAAGTGGAAAGAAAAGTCTGAACCAAAAGGGCTGAAAAGACTGTAACTCCAAGATTAGTCCTGATTCAAATAAAAGGAATTTTCCCTTCAGGTCCCAAGGTTTAATATTCTCCTTCTCTCTGGCAGGCCATATTGGTGTCAGCAACAACTGGGCCAAAGCCCACCACACAGACGGTGCAGAACTGTTGGACACTGTTGGATGTGGTTTGAAGATAGGTGGAGGACTGTTCAAGGCTTTCAGGTGACCTACAAGGGCTTGGGAATGGGCACCCTGGTCATCAAGATCTGCGAGGGTACCCAGATGTCATCACCAGTGTCGTACCATCACCTACAGTATCAGGCGCTGCGGTGGAGTCCATACTGCCACCCTGGCCCTCTATAAACTGGTGAACTCAAGAGGGACATTCTGCATAGATAAGAGGCACTTTATGAGATCTGTTTTCCATACCCCGAAGCAGCCCACCTACACTGACACGGAACTCAACTAGGTCCTTCACCATTAGCAGGGTCACCACCTGCTTGAGCTTCCGGAGACAGTCCAACACTAACCTGCGCAAGCTGGTGGTGAACTTGATGCCCTTCCCCAGACTTCTTTATCCTTGGCTTTGCTCCCTGATAAAGGACAGTCAGCAGTACCACACAGTGACCATGCATGAGCTGGTCCAGGAGATGTTACATGTGTGTAACAAGATGATCAAAACAGCACGTATTCCCCAGTGGTTTCCCACAACATAAACTACCTTCTGTGACATCCCTTCTTGGGGCCTCAACATACTAGCTCCCGATTTTGGGAACAACACGATATTTGGAGCAGTGCAAGAGGCTCTTAGAGCAGTTCTCCACCACGTTCTGCCGCAAGGCTTTCCTGAACTGGTACACAGGTAACTTTACTTTAATACTTTGTGTCAGAAAAAGGGAAGATAAGCAATTTTCTCTTAAGATACATCCAACTCTAAGCAGTTTGCTGTCTGGGGTTTTGTCATCTTAATGTAGAAACACAACTGTCCAGAGGCTAGAAGGCAGGGTTTGTTTAATGGCATGCTTCTATTACTAAATCTTGAGAAAATGACTGCACAGGAGATGCACATAATCATCTCTACTATATAGTATGGAAAGAGAACCCACCACCTTAGTGGACAGAGGAGCCCCCTGGGTGGATGAGTGAGGCTGGACTCTGACTCCTCCACCAGCTCCTCATCTTTGCTTTGTTTCCTCTGCATACATGCCAAGGCACTGATGGTATTGCCACACCAAGTCAGTGATGTTGATGTTGGCCTCCAGGAACTCCAGCTTATCCACACCCTTGCCCATGTACCTGGCAGGAAGGGTTTGTGCCAGAACATAGACAAGAACTGCTCTAAGAGCTGCTGGAACAGCTCAAGTTGTTCCCAATGACGGCTGCTGATATATCTAGGACCCAAGGACTGATGTCACAGAAGGTTTTTTATGTTATGGGGTAACCACTCTTTGAAATACATGCAGTTTATGTTGTGCATCTGGCTTATTTGATCTCTCACTTTCTTCATAGATTGCCAATGTTAGTCAAGTTCATCTAGTAAGGGTGTCTGGGTGAACTGAGTTGGGGATGAAACGAGGCTTCCTACCACTTTTGATAACTATTTATTGAAAATGTATTATTAATCACATGTAACAAGCCATAAATGTTAAAATATTTAATATTAAATATAGAGATATATAAACTTGAAAAATATTTGAATTTTATATGTTGAGTTCTAGAAATCAAATAACTTTATTTTTTTAAGTATTATAACACTGAGATATACAAATAAAAAGATATACAATTAAAGAGTTCATATTTGGGTTTTGGTCATACAGTGTTCCAGCATCCGTCCCTCCACCAGTGCCCATCTCCCACCACCAATCTCCCTGGTTCCTTCCCCCATTCCCTAGCCCACCTCCATGGCAGGTTCTTTATTTTTTTATTATATTTTTTTTTTGCTTTTTGGGTCACACCCGGCGATGCTCAGGGGTTACTCCTGGCTCTGCATTCAGGAATCACTCCTGGCGGTGCTCGGGGGACTATATGGGGTGCCGGGATCGAACCCAGGCCGGCACAGGCCGGCCGCGTGCAAGGTAAACGCCCTACCCGCTGGGCTATCGCTCCGGCCCCAAGGTTCTTTATTTCTTTCCCTTTCTCTCTTTCTCTTTTCCTTCCCTTCCAGACTATGGATTACAGAACATACATTAAAAGGTTGTCATGTGTATCCTTTTGCCTCTATTTAATGCTCAGTTCTAGGTTGGCATTAGTACCCTCAACAATTATTAGCACACTGTTCCATTTTCTGTCTTACCTAACCTCCTGACTCCCACACGTTTGTGATAATTTCCACCTTTGACAAGACCTCCTGATATGTTTTACTTGACCTTGGATATTAGTATCATAATATGTACATATATATTTATGCCATGCAAATGAATGAGTTTTGGGATGTTCCCAGAAGCTCAGGGCCCAAGGATCGGTCTGGGGTGAAACCAAGGCAGTTTGCCTTGGTTCCCGTTGATGGAGTTTCCGCTCCTCCCTGGGGCAGATTGGGGTCCACGGAGACGCAAGAATCACACACACACCTGTGGGGAGTGGAGTCGGTCCCAGAAGCGCAGGGCCCAAGGGTCGGTCAGGGGTGAAACCAAGGCAGTTTGCCTTGGTTCCCATTGATGGAGTTTCCGCTCTTCCCTGGGGCAGCTTGGGGTCGGCGGAGACGCCTCAAATAACTTTATTAAAGAGCACTTTAGATAAATTAGTAATACCCTCTGTATATAGAAAAACAGCAAATGATTGTTTTACTTAAAATTGTTAGCCACCAATTAGGTAAAAAATGGGGAATTCAGCCTGTTTCAGAAACTTAAATGGGGAGAGCGAGGGAGATGGGCCTCTGCCACTTCTGTGTGTGCACTTTTTTATTTATTTTTTCCTTTCATTTATTTAAACACCGTGATTTGCAAAGTACAAAGTTTTTCACAATACAGTTGTTAGAAAGATCCATAACTCAGCACCAATCACACTGCCAGTGAGCCCCCGCCACCACCAGAGACCCACATTTCCCACCCACCCCTAACACCCTCCTCATGCCTGCTTCCTTAGTTGGCATCAATTATGTTCATTACAGCCCAAATAATGGAATGGTATTGATAAAGTCATGGCTTTTTTCTGGGTTGTTGTGTGGGAATCTGGCCGATTTCTGTTCTTGGATTCACTTTCTGGGTTTCCAGAACACAGTGGTATTCTACTGTCAATCTCAGACATACCACCACTCCACCTAAGAATGACACTTATCTTGTTCTCAACCTCCATGTGAGCTTTTCCTATGCATACACTGAATAATCTATTCTATATTGTTTGTTGGAGCTACTTCTCTAAATATGGTCGATGAATATGGTCTTAGACAAAAGTCATTGGAGATTCTTAAATCTCCATCGTGCCATTTGAGCCCACTGGATAGAAAATTGTATGTCCCCACAGACCACACATCATGCCCACACACTTGTGTTTCTATAAAATGTGATGGGATACCTGTTAGATGAGTATACCAGGTTTTGAGACATTATGTGGTCACGTGCCATGGGTATGGGACTATGATGAGCTCTTTGGACCCCTGGGAGATGTTTAGGACTGTTGAAGTCTGTGCCCAAACCTTGCAAGGTACAAAACTTACGTCTTAACCAGTTTCTCAATGCATCCATTGAAATGCACCTGTGTCCTCTTGTTCTGCCAAGTATGGGAAATCATCCCCAGCACCCAAATTACTGAGCAGATGGGGAACCTGGGCTGGAGGAGGAAATGTTCTTTGCAAGACTGAAAGATCAGTCTTAAATTCTACTCAGGGTTTTTTTTTCACCAGGAGCTTCATCTTCCTTCACAGCAAAGAATTTTAGGAGAAGATGAAGTATGACTAAAACTTAACATGAGCCAAGTCTCTAAGAACAGTTCCCTGAAGCTCCTACCTTAGGATGGTATCTAAGGCATTGGGATACAAATGGAACCAGGGAACAACTGTGGGGTGGACAGAGGCTAAAAGCAATTGAACTGGGTTGTCAGTCTTGATAGAGTGCAAAAACCCAAGTACCTTTGTGAGACCTTGTGCTGCGATTACCTGCCAGAGTCAGTAAGACCCTGAAGTGTGTAAAGTTTAGGCCACTAACTCCTTGCTCTCAACCCTCTGCTGTGCTTCTGCATCTGTCCTGCTTTACCTATTAGAGTTTCTTCTCCAATATAATTCCTGTCTCCTTTCATTCTTAGTTTCAAGTAGTCCAATATGATTTTTTTGCCCCAATTGTTTGGCCAGTGGTGTTTCATCTTTGAAGATCCCTTTAGTTTCAATGTCATGGAGGATATTGCCTATATCTTCTCCAATACACCTTATGGATTCAGGTCTGATAATGAAGCCTTTAGTATATTGATCTGACTCTTTTTGCGTGGGACTAGATAGAGGTCTGAACTCAGTTTTTTATATGTAGCTGTCCACTTTTCCAGCACCACTTGTAAAAGAGGTTTCGTTGTTACACTTCATATTTTTTGCTCCCTATCAACTAAGTGTTCATAAATTTGTTGTCTTTAAAAATACTTAACTCTATTGCATTGGCCTTTGGGTCTGCTTTTATTCCAATACATGCTGTTTTAATCACTATTGCTTTGTAGTAAGTGCAGCTTGCTGTTGGGGAAGGTGATGCCTCCCCAACATCTTTTTCAAGGGATTGGTTTAACTTTTCATGGGGGGTTCTTTTTTCCATGTGAATTTCAAGAGTAATCATTTAATTTGAAAAATGATTTGGGTACCATTATAGGGATGCACAGAATCTCTATAATATTTTGGGAGTATTGCAGTTTTGACAATGTTGATCCACCCAATCCATGACCAAGGAATGTGTTTCCATTTCCTTGTGTCCGCTTTTTAATTTTTGAAGTAAAATTTTGTAGATTTCTTTGTATAGGACCTTTACATCCTTAGCTAAAATTATTCTGAGATACTTGATTTTCTGAGGCATAATTGTGGATAGAATTTTTTAAATATAACTTTTATTGTTAGAATTTAAGAAAGGCATGACTATTGGATATATTTTGTTACCTGCACTCTACAAAAGTGTTTCTAGGAACATTATAGTAGAGAACTTAGGGTTCTCAATATAGTACCGTGTCATCTGCAAATAGTAATAGCTTGACTTCTTCCCCTCCTATCTGGTTGCCTTTAATATCTTTTTCTTCCCTATTGCTATGGAAATTACTTCGTATACTATATTGAACAGAAGTGGAGAGATTGGTCAAACTTGTCTGTCCCTGATCTTAGAAGGAAGGCTTTTAGTTTTTCACCATTAAGAATAATGCTTACTCATTTGACAAGATCCAGCACCTGTTCATGATTAAAACCCTCCAGAAAATGGGAATTGAAGGGACTTTCCTCAAGATAGTTACAGCCATCTACCAAAAGCCCACAGCGAGCATCATTCTCAATGGGGAAAAGTTGAAAGCCTTCCCCCTGAGATCAGGGACAAGACAAGGTTGCCCACTTTCACCTCTTTTATTCAATATAGTACTGGAAGTACTTGCCATAGCAATCAGAAGAAAAGGACATTAAGGGCATCCAGATAGGTAAGGAAAAAGTCAAGCTATCATTATTCGCAGATGGCATGATATTATACCTAGAGAACCCTAAACTCTCTACCAAAAACTCCTAGAAACAATAGACGCATATAGTAGAGTGGCAGGATACAAAAACAACACCCAAAAGTCGGTGACTTTCCTATATACAAATAATGAAAGAGAAGAAAAGGATATTAAGGAAAGCGATTCCATTCACATTTGTGCCACAGAAAATCAAATACCTAGGAATCAACTTACCCAAGTGTGTAAAGGACCTGTACAAAGAAAACTACAAGACACTGCTCTAAGAGATAAAAGAGGACACAAGGAAATGGAAACATATTCCCTGCTCATGGATGGGGAGAATCAACATTGTCAAAATGGTAATACTTCCTAGAGCTCTGTACAGATTCAATGCAGTCCCTATAAGGATATCCATGACATTCTTCAAAGAAATCGACCAAACACTCCTGAAATTAGTATGGAACAATAAACCCCCAGGGATAGCTAAAGCAATCCTCAGAAAAAGAAGATGGGAGGCATACCTTTCCCCACTTCAAACTGTACTACAAGGCAGTAGTAATTAAAGCAGCTTGGTATTGGAATAAAAACAGACCTGTGGACCTATGGAGTAGAATTGAGTATCCTGACACCCAACCTCAAACACATGATCATTTAATCTTTGATAAAGGTGCAAAGAGTCCAAAATGGAGTAAGGAAAGCCTCTTCAAGTGGTGTTGTGAAAACTGGGCAGTGACATGTAAAAAAAATGAACTTGGACCTGTAATACCATGCACAAAAATCAGATCAAAATGGATTAAAGATCTCAATATCAGACTTGAATTCATAAAGTACATTGAAGAAAATATAGGAAAAACCCTCCACGACATTGAAGCTAAAGGCATCTTCAAAGGTGAAACATCACTAACAAAGCAACTAGAAAAAAGATAAACATATGGGACTACATGAAACTTAAAAGCTTCTGCACCTCAAAAAAAACAGTGACTAAGATACAAAGACAGTCCACAGAATGGGAAAGAATATTCACCCAATACCCATCTGATAAGGGGTTAATATCCAGGATATATCAGGCACTGGTAGAACTTTACAAGAAGGAAACAAACAACCCCATCAAAAAATGGGGAGAAGAAATGAACAGAAACTTCAGCAAGGAAGAAATTCGAATGGCCACAAAACATAAGAAAAAATGTTCATCATCACTAATCATCAGAGAGATGCAAATCAAAACAACAATGAGATATCATTTTACACCACGGACTGGCACATATTCAAAAGAGCAAGAACAACAAGTGCTGGCGTGGATGTGGGGAAAAGGGAATACTCATCCATTGTTGGTGGGAATGCCAGCTGGTACAGCCTTTCTGGAAAACAATATGGACATTCCTCCAAAGACTAGAAATTGAACTCCCATTTGACCCAGCCATACCACTCTTGGGAATCTACTTTGCGAAACCAAAAATACGCAGAGGAAATACCATCCCTACTTTTATATTCATAGCAGCATTATTCACAATAGCCAGAATCTGGAAGCAACCAGAGTGCCCGAAAATCGATGACTGGATAAAGAAGCTTTGGTACATCTACACAATGGAATACTATGCAGCTGTTAGGAAAAATGAAGTTATAAAATTTGCCTATAAGTGGATGGACATGGAGAAGATTATGTTGAGTGAAATTAGCGAGAAGGAGAGAGAGACAGATACAGAATGACTGCATCTATGTGCATGGCATAAATATATATGTACATATTATGATACCAATATCCAAGGTCAAGTGGAACATGTATCAGGAGGTCTTGTCAAATGTGGAAATTATCACAAATTTGTGGGAGTCAGAGGCTAGGTAAGACAGAAAATGGAACAGTGTGCTAACAATTGTCGAGGGTACTAATACCAACCTAGAACTGAGCATTAAATAGAGGCAAAAGGATACACATGACAGCCCTTTAATGTATGTTCTGTAATCCATAGTCTGGAGTGGAAGGAAAAGAGAAAGAGAAAGGGAAAGAAATAAAGAACCTGCCATGGAGGCAGGCCTGGGGAGGGGAGGGAACCTGGGATATTGGTGGTGGAAGATGGGCACTGGTGGAGGGATGGGTGCTGGAACATTGTATGACCAAAACCCAAATATGAACTTTTTAAATTGTATATCTTTGTAATTGTATATCTCATGGTGTTATAATAAAATACTTTAAAAAATAAAAAATAAGAATTACTCTTACTGTGGGGTCATGTTAGATGGCTTGAATATATTATTTCATCTCCCATTTTGAGTTTTTGTCATGAATAGGTATTGAATCTAATCAAATGTTTTCTCTGCATCTAATGATCATATTTTCATTTCTTTCATTGATACAGTGTATTATGTTTATAGGCTTGCAAATGTTAAACATCCTTGCATCTCTGGGATAAATCCTTCTTTGGTCGTGGTGTATGATCTTTTTGACAAGTCGTTGGATTCTATTTGCTAATATTTTGCTAAAGATCTTTGCATCTATGTTTATCAGGGATCACTTGTATTGCTTGTCTTCCCGTTGTTCATCGATTTGCTCGAGCAAGCGTTAGTAATGTCTCCATTTGTTGGGAATGAGGTTCATATTTGTTAGTTTTTGGCATATTGAATACACCATGGGTAGCTTGCCAGGCCCTGCCATTGCTCTGGATTTATCCCAGGAGACCCAGTCTGCTGTCAGGCTGAGGCATTCTCATCTTCTTCCTTTTCTCCTCCTCAGTGGATAGAGTAATTTGTAGCGGGATAGATCAGTGTTACTCCTTCATCATTTTTTCTCATTCACATTCCCCGCCACAGGATAGAAGGTGTGTGACATCTGTTAACAGTCTCATTGACCTCTTAAGCTTCATCTGATGCAGAGAGGCCAGATCCACTCCGTTCTCCTCCAGGTAGTCCAGCAGGATGGAGCTTGACTCGGTCCCAAGAAGAAGTAAGAAGCAGTTAGCAAGAGTAACACCATAATCCTCTGAGCTCACAGAAATAAATCTCTTTAATCTGTGACAAGACCACAGCAGCCCCTGTTTGGTATAACTCCAATCCTGCTCTCTCAGGTCCTCAGAAAATTCCAGATTGGGCATCACACTCAAAAGACAGATGTCTCCAACATGAATGGTCTGAATCCTAGAGGTGCCTCATTGCACCAAATACCAATAGGGATATTGGCCTATAATTTTCTTTGTCTATCTACTTTTCTTATTAGGGTGATATGTGCCTCATAAAAACAGAGTGTTTTTGTTTCTCAATTTCCTGGAAAAGATCAAAAAGAACAGGCAACAGGTCATCTTTAAAGATTTGGTGGAATTCAATAGTGAATCCAGCTGGGCCGGCATTTTGATTTGGGAAGACTTTTTGGTTCCTGTTTCAATTTTCTCTATTTTGATAGGTCTGGTTAGGTGTTCTAATTCTTCATTAAGCCTTCGGAGGTTATCGGAATCCGGGAAATTATCCATTTCTTCTAGATTCTCTTCTAGATTCTAGATTCTCAAAAAGTAATCTGATCGTCCTTTGAATTTCTGTTGTTCCTATTGTGATGTCTACTTTTTTTCATTTCTGATTCAGTTCATTAAGGATCTCTTTTTCATATTGCTCTAAATGGTTTGTTGATCTTATTTATTTTTTCAGTTCTTGGTTTCATTGATCTTTTAGATTGTTTTTTGGGTTTCCATATCCTTGGATTTGGCTCTATGTTCTATTTCCTTCCCTCTACCTTAGTTGAGCTCCCCTTAATTGGTCATTTTCTATGATCTTAAGCCACGAAGTTAAAATATTTATGTGGGCCCTTTATTTTCTTCCTGATGAACACTTGAATAGCTGTAAACTTTGCTCTGAAAACTTTGCTCCATCAATTCACCTGTCGCCCCCCCATCAGCCTGCCTCTGAGAGACATTTTTGTTTATTTTGTTTTATGGGTCACATGGTGTTTCTCAGGGATTATTCTTGGTTCTTTTCCCAAGGATAACTCTTTGTGGGGCTCAGGCAACCATACGTGTGCCTGATATTTAACTGAAGTTGGTTGTTTGCAAGACAGAAAAACTGCAATACTATCACACTTATCCAAGAAGATTTATTATTAAAAATAACCTTGACCTATGGTGCTAGTAGGGTTATCAAGCATAATAATTTAATACCTTTCAGATTCCAGCAACCTTATCTTGTACCTAACCTTAGAAGAAGGCTTTTAGTTTCTCACCATTGAGTGTAGTGTTAGCTGAGGGGATAAATAGCTTTAAATATTATTGAAAAAACTTTCTTCTGTGTGCATTAGGATGTTTTTTTTATCATCAATGGGTGTAGGATCTTGCTCAACACTTGAGACCAGGATTTGATACAAAAATGTTAACTATATTTTAGAAGAAGGAAAGGTCGAAACAATAATGTCTTACTGTCTTTGGTTGAAATGATTTGGCTATTATTTGACTTACCTGCTTTATAGCAAATGAGCTCTCTGTCTTCCACTCTGAGAGATAAACTGGTATAGAGGGCAAAGATAAAGAAACAGTGGATAATATCAATTAACTGACTGGGCCCAAAATTGCTCTGGAGATGTCCTATCCTAACCCACCTTAACTGCCCTTAAAGGGTTAAAAAATTGGCAAATTGATTGCTCAAGCAGTGTGCTGCGTGTGTGTATTTTGTATGTGTGGAGGCCACCATTGTGTTGTGTTTGGTTTGTCTGTGTGAAATTGTAAAAATTCAAATGCTTTGGACTGTGCTGGGCCACTGGCCATGAGGAGCTGAAAAGCCTCTAAACTGAGTGTTGTATTACAAAAAGACACTGTGGAATCAGAGCAAATAATGGCAGTAAGATAAGAGAGCTTGCAATGCTCTGCCTCATAGGACTTGAATAAATTTAATGAGGAATTAGACTCTGTTGCAAATAACAGAGGCACAGTAGAAATCAAAGCTAAATCAAAGAGTATTTTCTTGTGTTTTCATAGACATTGGGAGTCAAATGTTTTCTCATACTGGTATCTAAAAATTTAGTAAAAATCAAGGACTTCTTTTTGGTATCTGAATGCATATGTTTGTTTGTTTCTGTGTGAATTTGTTAAGACTATCTGGCCTGGGAAACTTGTGATCTGAAATAAATGTAGTAAAATACACTGGTTTAAAGAGCAACAATTTTGTTCAGGAAATAGATTTTAAGGTTATAAAATGGATATAAACCATTTCCGTATCAATATTAGGGAAGTAGGATTAATTACACATATTGACTGGTAAATTGATTTGTTTTTTTTCAAGACTTTTTGTCTAATGAGGAGATATATAAAGGTTATTTGTGCTAATTATTGCCAAGCTCGGTTAGTTTGGTTGAGAGGCTAACATTTGGATATATAAAATTTCACACATCTAGGGATATTTGATCATAGAAACTTTTATAAATAAAAAAATTTTAGCGTCATTTAGAAAAGTTATATTTTCATTTGTACCAATTAGCAGTTTCAAAGAATAAAAATTTCACTTGCAACTTGCCCTGAAGGAGCACTTGTCCTCAAAGTTATTGCCTACTTGTTAAGGGGTTAGTTTCTGATAACAGTCTAAAGAAAAAAGTGTTTCTTTAGGAAAAAAAAACTCAATCACAGTTGCAGAGAGCCGCTTCAACTTTTTTTTTAACAATAGCAAAATAAGTGTTATATAATTATAATCAAGTTTTTCAGATTATATTGTTAATCAGTCTATCCAGCACAAAAATATTATGTGTTCTAACCCTACAACATTGCTCCAGCTCCCTAAAGACCAGTGTTTTAAACAAGTATGTTCTGGTTAAATCACAAAGTGGAAGCAACTTTCTGCCAAGTGCAGTGTTATAAGACCTTTAATTCTAAAGCCTTCTAGACCTCTATAGAACTGATGCGATGCTTTTATGTAACTTTTTTAGAACTCAGCTTCTGGCTTCCAACCTGTAAGTCCTCGAAACCTGTCACAGCAGGCAGCACAGCTGTAGATATTCCTTACCGTGAAACTATTACAATTTGATCTTTAAGCAAGCAATACGTTTTTTTTTTTTAATTACTGCTTCTTCCTACACCATCCCTGGCCATTTTACTGCACCCAGACAAGAGACAAACAGATCTGGCGGCAAACGTCCATTAGTTGCCTTTGCTGACTGGCTTTATGCTGGCAACTGTCCCATTATGAATTTGGAAATTGGTGGGAAAAAATTAAAAGAAATTTTACTCTGGGGAATGAATCTGTCATCGCACACAAATACTGACCGAGACATCAGCTTCTTCAAGGTGTGCCATTTACAAGGGATTGGCAAGGCGGATTCTACCTCAGTATTGCAGAGTTCAAGATTTCAATGCAAGGAGCCAGAGGGACTCCTTGGCAAGTTCAACCTTTAATTGAAGGTTGAACTCCTGTCCCTATGAACTTGTGCAGGGCATATAAGTTCCCTTACAACAGTAGCATCCTAAACTGTATGTTCCACTCCCAGAAAGCGTGCCTTCTATGGAGGATGTGGATTTTTTCCATTGATGCCATTATAAATGATCATTGCCTGTAACCCTTAACCAAAAAAAAAAATTACAAGGTTAGAGTCCTTGATTAAAAGCAATTACAACTTGGACATATTGAAACTTTTTTTTTTAGCTTTTTTTGATCACACCCAGCAATGCTCAGTGTTGTTGGCTCTGCATTCAGGAATTTCTGGTGATGCTTGGGAGACCATATAGGTTGTCAGGAATCAAATCAGAGTCGGCCGTGTGTGAAGTGCACAAGGCAAATGCCCTACCCACTGTGCTATCGTTTTGGCCCCCAAAGCTTCACTTTTTGAAAATTTTTGTGTTATTATGCCCCCAGCAGTACCCTGTTGCAGGACTCCAAGGGGGATCTCTCTGGATTACCTGCGCAAATCACTCGAGATAAGGGGGCTAAATGTGGAGTTTATCTGACATATGCTGTACTAGCTGGTATAAATATTCTCCCAAGCTACCACAATCACGGGGACTAGCTAGATCTTACCAGCAATTAGCTGGCAACGAGGACCCAATAGACCAGAGAGAAATGCTGTTTGCTTCCAAGCAAACAAGAGGCTCGATATACCAAAGCAACAAAATATAAAAAATGAAGTAGAAGAGACTTGGAAGGCCGGATAAATATTTAACGGATGTAGTCTTTGGTACAGAGATATGCCATCCAGAAACCCCCCACTAAAAGGCATTTCCAGGCAGATCTTGGCTCAAAACATTAGCAACTAAAGGGCCGGTGAGGTGCAGAGGATTACAAGGGCATTTGAGCCTCCCGCTCTAACAGTGGAAGGAAGGTCTGAGGGCAGGGGTATAAAACTAGCCTGTTTCCTCGTGTGGGCTCCCTGTGAGCGCTCACCTTCTGGAAGTTTGTCTTTTCTCCTTTTACAAGGCCTTTACACGGGTGGCCGCCATCGGATGGTGGGGTTCTAGCCTGGAATCCTAAGCACCGGCTTTTCTTTGCTGATTTGTATTCCTGAACCTGTGATAAGTAAAGCCTTTTAAAACTGCACGATTCCTGAGTTTTTATCCATTCGCCGGCCGGAGGTAGAGGGAACTCGCTACCAGCACTGTTGGGGACCCCCCCAAATCAGGAAAACAGCATTTACAATTCACGTAACGTTAAATGCTACTAGGGTACCTTTAGGAGCTCTTTTTCGTCTCTAGCTGCATCCTTAATGATTGGTTTCTTAGAGTTATTCATTCCAAAAGTTGTTTTTATTCTATCAGTTTACCTTGATGCTGGTAAAAGTTTTGCTTTTCTGTGTCTTCTCTTAATTGTTTCCCCAAAGTGTGGCTATCATTAGACAGTATTGTCTCAAGTAACTACGATGTGACAGTATTCAGTTGATTTGATTTTTCGTCTGTCCAATATGGCAAACTTTCATAAAGCCTATATTATTCCCTATATGGATGATATATTGTTGACTTGTGAGATGGATAATGACCTTAAGAAGCTTTTATGAAAGAATTTTGGCTAGTTTGTCTGCCACCAGCTTGAAATTGGGCTTCAGAAAAAGTTCACTCGTCTCCTTATACTTAACATATGAGTTGGGCCAAAATATAGTGTGCCCCCAGAAATTAACTCTGGATTAATCAACTGCTTTAAATGACTTTCAGAAATTGTTGGGCAATATGAATTGGTTGTGCTCTGCTTGGAGATTTACCTAGGTCTCTTTTCCTGATGTCTTGGGAATTGGAATTTTTTTACAAAGCGGCTTAAAAAAAACTTATTTGCAAAGATATAACCTCCAAGAAAAACTTCTACTGTTGGTATTTGCAACTTCTTCCTGCCCCACTGATGCTCTGACTTAGCTCTCAGGGTCTCTGGAGGGGATTTATCTCCACAATAAACAGGCTCACACTCAGTTCTTTACAAGAACTTGTGGCTTTTTAATTGTTAAAGGGCACCTATGCACCTGAAATTTAGTTGTATTTAATCCTCATTGTACTGTCTGTCCTCTGCCAAAAAATAAATTGTAGTCATTTTCTCCTTAAGTCCAGTTCTTCAAAATGTTCTTTCTGATTTTATAGGAGAAATTTCTTTCCACTAACCATTTGGCAAAATTGGGACCTTTTTAAAAGAACACCTTTTGTGTATCTTCCATTTGTTTCTACTAGTCTAAAAGTCTATTATACTGATGCTTGTTTATTTAAAAACTTTTTCTTACACCACCTTGAAATATACAATTAATTACAAAGATGTTCATATTTGGGTTTCAGTCATAGTGCTCCAGCACCATCCCTCGATCAGTGCCTATTTCCCACCACCAATGGGGTGGGAATCCCTTGATTCTCCCCCCCTCCCTCAGTCTGCCACTATGGCAGGCGCTTTGCCTCTCTCTCCCGCTCTCTCTTCTCTCTGTCTCTGTCTCTGTTCATCTCTTTCTCACACACATTGTGGCTTGCAATACATGTATTTAGAGGTTATCATGTATATCCTTTTGCCTACATTCAGTGTTCAGTTCCAGGATGGTATTATTTCCAACAATTATTAGTACACTGTTCCCATCTCTGTCTTAACTAACCTCTGACTCCTGCACACTTGCAGTAGATTCCACCCACTGACAAGACTTCCTGATTCATGTTTTGCCTGACCTTGGGTATTGGTATCATACTATTTTTCATATCCCACAAATAAATGCAGTTACTTGATATCTGTCCTTTTCCTTCTGGCTAATTTCACTCAGCATGATCCTCTCCATGTCCACATACTTAAAGGCAAATTTCATAACTTTGTTTTCCTAACCATTGCATAGTATTTGATTGTGTAAATATATCAAAGTTTCTTTACTCAGTCATCTGTTTTCAGGCACTCTCATTGTTTCCAGATTCTGGCTATTGTGAATAGTGCTGCTATGAACGTGAAAGTGCAGATGGTGTTTCTCGTTTTTGGCTTCCTAGAGTATATTCCCAAGAGTGTTATTGCTGGATCAAAAAAGGAACTCAATTTCTAATTCTTTGATGAATGTACATACTGTTTTCCAAAATGGCTGTACCAGTTGACATTCCCACCAACAATGGATGAGACCCTTTCTCCTCTCATCCGTGCCAGCACTTGTTGGTCTTGCTCTTTTGGATATGTGCCAATCTTTGTGGTGTGAGATGATATCTCTTTGTTTTGATTCGCTTCTCCCTGATGATTAGTGATTATGAGATTTTTTTGCTCATCCTATACCTTTTAGCCATTTGAATTTCTTCATTTTTGGAAGTTTCTGTTCATTTCTTCTCCCAATTTTTGATGGGGCTGGCTGTTTTCCTCTGGTTCTACCAGTGCGTGATATATCCTGGATATTAACCCCTTATCAGTTGGGTATTGGGTGAATATTCTTTCCCACTCTGTGGACTGCCTTTATTTCTTGGTCACTGTTTCTTTTGAGGTGAAGAATCTTTTTAGTTTCATGTAGTCCCATATTTTTATCTATGCTTCCAATTACTTTATTAGTGGTGTTTCATCTTTGAAGATGCCTTTAACTTCAATGTCGTGGAGAATTTTTCCTATACTTTCTTTGATTTATGGATTTAGGTCTGATATTGAGATCTTTAATCCATTTTGTTCTGACTTTTGTTCATGGTGTTAGATGGAGGTCCAAATTCATCTTTTTTTACGAGTAGCTTCCCAGTTTTCCAAGCACCACTTGTTGAAGAGGTTTCCCTTGATCCGCTTTCATACTTTTAGCTACTTTATCAAAGATTAAATGATCCTGTATTTGAGGATGTGTATCAGGATCCTCCACTCTACTTTGTAGGTCCACAGGTCCATAATGATGCCCTTTTTAAATGCCCATAATTCATTAAACAGGAATTGCTATCAAAATTACAGTTGCTCTTGAAATCTCATACTTCTAATTTCATCACTCATGTTAAGGCATATTCAGCCCATCTAAGTCTTTTGCCTAAGTAAATTGAAATAGCTGAACATTTAACTCATGCTTCTGCCTCCCTTATGGAGAAGCATCAAACTCTTCATATTAATGCTCGTCATCAGTGTGTGTATGTTATATCCCAAGAAGGCAAGCCAGCAGTCTGTGAATTCTTTGTATGTGTTCCTCCCCATTATGCTTCCCATACAGTAGGTACCAACCCACAGGGCCTACAAACTAATGAATTTTGACAGATGAATATTACTTATATTTTACAGTTTTCTAAGAGAACTTATCTTCATATAGTTATTGGTATTTATTCTCATTTGATATAGACTATTTCCATAAAGTGGAAACATTTTGTTCTTCTACATCATTTTACTATTATAGTTATTCTTTCCACCACTAAAATAGAACAACCTGCCTAGTACCTAAATCTAATGAAACTTGTCAAGAATAACGAATTAACATATTACTAGAATTCCTAATAACCATCAAGGTGAAGCATTACTGAGAAAGCTTTACAGAACTTTGATAACACAGCTATTAAAATCAAAAAAGGGGAGATGCTAGAATTCTTCGTGGCACACCGCTTTGATGGCTAGAGATCTGGGACTCTCAGGAGTTCCCCAGGTCCCTACTTCTTTGCTAACCAGGCTGTTGCCAGTACTTAACATTTCCGAATAATATAGATAATTGGCCTTGATTTGCAGTGGCCAATAAGTGACTTGAGACTTGGGAAACTGGCATCTTTGGGCATCAGCAATCCTTCAACCTTGCCTCTGCCTTAGAACATCAAGGAGAGTGCTCCAGCAATTTCTTCCTATCGTAAAAATACCCTGCCTCCATACTCCCTCCTCCCCTGTTTTTTTTTTTTTTGCACTTAGCTTACTCCCTCAGTCTCTATTTAACCTTTGCCTTTCCTAATAAACTTTGTACTATGGCCCGGGTGGGCAGCCATGTCTCAGATATGCAGCATGTGCTAGAGTTTGAGCACCCACGACCCAGACCAATGGACATTCTCCTCATTCCTGAGATAACTACAATCTGTCCTGGAAAATTTCCCAGGTGCATTTGAGTTTTGGTGCTCAGAGACAGCTCCACAAATATTGAGTTTAGGAAGGTGTATTTGGGCCTGGTGTATTTGGGCCCACTGCTCTTCCCCTGACTGATGAATAAAGCAACACCAATGGGCAAAGAACAGAACCACAGAATCCTTGATAATCTGAGGCTCCACACTTTAACCAAGTCAAGTCTGCTTTATAAATCCTCCAAACGGTTTGGGATTGGGAGAGGCAAGAGGTAAATGGACATTGATCCTGAAACAATGAAAAGGTGTAAAAAAGCTCCTTTTTCCTGGGTAATCTACCAAGAGACCTCCCTCCAGAGATAGAAACCTGTTCTGGGAATATGAACCTGCCCCTGACAGTGGCAGAATCCTGGTGAGTTGTTTTCTTTTCTTTATCTGGTGAACTGTTGCAGTATGCTGTTGCCCAGAGCCTCTGCATCTTGCCTGGAGTTGTCTCCTGCAGGCCACTTTGTAGATAGGGGGTGGACAACAGTTTTTATGTGGCCATATATCTTACCATGTAGTCTATGTTAGCTGGTATAAATATTTTCTTTCATGCTACATCATGGGACTAGCTAGATCTCACCAGTATATTTACCTGGCCACATTGGATCTCTAAATAATTAGACCAGTCAGAAATGTTATTTGCCTCCAAGCAAGCAATCATGACTCTCTAATAAGTCAAAGGCTAATATACAAAACAACTATGAAATAAAGATAAGAATTTTTTGTGAAGGCTTGGAGAAATATATACCTGGCTGTAGAATATCCATTGGTACAGATGCTTGCCCTTGTATTGTGAGATACAGTGAATCTCACATGCCCTTTCCCCAACTCTACCCTGCAGAGTAGGTCTTGGCTGGCCAGCATTAACATTTCAATGGACCTACCTGAGGTCCTGAGAGAAGTTACCTGAGGGGGATTGACCCTAACCGCTTCCCAGTTGGGTGGGTGGTCTGAATTAAAAAGACATAAAAGCTGTAGCCTGTTTTCTGCATCTTTTTCTCTTTTGCATTTTCACTTTCTCCCTCTGTTCTCCTCTCCCTTCTCTTCCCTGTTGGGTTTTAACATGTGCTGGTGACCATCTTGGCCTAGGCTTCTAAACCTACATGTAGCCAGGGCTTAGCTGGGAACCTAAAGTCCAGGCTTTTCCTGTTACTAAATTGCGTACCAGAACAAGTGTGAGTAAGGCCTTTTGAAACTTTGCTGGATTCTTCACTTTCACCATCCTCCAGCCACCCATCCCCTGGGGTAAAAGGGGATCCTGGATGACCCTGTTCCTGGATGTTGTCGGGTGCCAAGCATACTCCAACAGTGAACAATCATATTTCTAGTCATTTGTGTAAACACAGTGAGACGTACAGATATTTATAATAGGTAGCTTTTCCTGGGGCCATCTCACTATATATTCCAGACTGCAGTCCTCCAGCCAAGTTTATCCTAACCCCAATTAGGCCCTGAAATCAGTTGCATATACTTGGATCAGGACAGTGTGTTTTCCAAGACCTTTCTCTTAGCTTATCGTCATACTTATGATACTCAGTCCTTCCCCGTCTCATGCCAAGGCCAGGGGAGCTTACTCAAGGCTTGTCCTGGGTTCATCCAAGATCCATGACAAGACCTTTGTTTGGGGATGTAAGGAATCGGAATCAATCTAAGGGCAACTGATGCTTTAGTTTTGGAAATATGATGCATGCCCAGAAATAAATATTTGTTTATTAACTACTTTATCACAAATGCATAGCTTTAACTGCTTTCCTGTGTCTATACAAAAGGCCTTTGCTCTAACATAACATGTAAAGGTCAAACGGGAAAGAGAAAAACATTTCACTTACACTATAAAACCCAAGGCTGGCAAGTAGGATGTGAACAAAGGGTAATTCAACAGTGGAAAATAATGTATATTATACTTTTTTTGGTAATGCAAGATAATTTTTATTGAAACTTATTTTTGACAGATGTGAGTATAGAGAGGCAGATACTTGTGTTCAAAAGAGATCCTAGGGTTCTCCAGAGAAGAAATAAGGAGAGATAAGTTCTAGGGAAAAATGGTATTGAAGAGCAAGTCTGATAGCATTTTTTTATGAACTCATTAATATGGAGACAGCTAAAAAGTTCTCAACCTTATAATGAACAGATAAATTAAGAGGAAGGGGAAAATTTTTTAGTGACTTTAGCATGAGGGAATGTCTTTCCCAGGATGATTGACAAACTTTCTTCATGTCTCACTTGAGACCAAACTGTAACACGTGCTCATTTGCGAATCAAAGTTTTAGTTAATGTTCACTCAATGACTCATGCCTGAGTCCTTGTCTCATGACTTAAAAGAGCAACGGAATTTTCCTTAGAACTATCACTTGTATCACTTGTCTTCCCGTTGATCTTCGATTTTCTTGAGACAGGACATCTCCATATGTCCTAAGTGTAGGCCAAGGACATCTGCTAACTCCAGGAACACAAGGAGCCTCAAATCATTCCATCAGGTCATGGGAATGAGGTCTATAATTGTTACTGGTATTTGGCATATCAAATACAACACGGTAGCTTGCCAGGCTCTGCTGAGATAGGTATGGCCCCCAAAACAAAAAACCAAACCCCAAAAAAACCCACCAAAAAGGAGAGAAAGTGAAGAAGTAGAAACATCAAGTCACCCCCCCACCTCACTGTGCCAAGACCAGTCCTTAGCAAACACTGACAGGTGCTCACTCATGCCCACTCTGTTCTTGTCTTGTGACAATAGAACAATCAGTCTCTGAAATTTACAGTGTGTTCAGCCCTTCCTGAAATACATGGGTTATATGTGAGAGAGGTGTGTAACTAAATATAATTTTTAAAGAGAACATTGTATACCGGTGAGATAACTGACCACTGATATTTACTATAATATGTAAGCACCAACTACCATATTGTTGGCCATGGACTCTTAAGATGACTTTCATTTCTCTAGACTTGTATAAAAACTCAGCAAAAAAAACCTCAAAATTTAAGCTTATAGCATAGTATGAAGGAATCAAATAGGATCAGATAATATATTGCATCCAAACTGCAAATACCTAACAAACCAAATGAGGCAACTAAAATTTTTTTTGAAAAAAAAGGTCTATTATAAAAGCAATACCTCTTCTGGTAATATACCCTGTGGACCCAAAAACACACAGCAGAAACACCACCTGTAATTCGATGTTCATTACAGCACTGTTTATGGTAGCCAGAATCTGGAAACATCCTCAGTGCCCAAGAATAGATAACAGGATAAAGAAATTATGGTACATCTACACTATGGAATCTGATATAGCTTTCAGGAAAAAATGAAATCATTAAATCTGCATATAAATGGATGGACATAGAGAATGTCATGCTAAGTGAAATGCGTCAGAGAAAGACAAATATATTACTGCATTCATTTGTGGGATATAAAAACGGGGTATGCGTCTAATATCAAGATTAGGGAAAATGGGAGCCAAGAGGGCTGGTCAGTGGTTGGAATCTACCACGTGTGTGTGAGGCAGAGGGTAGTGAGATAGAGAAGGAACAAGTTTGACAATAAAAGTTGGAAATAGTAATGCTAGAATAGAACTGAGTATTGAATGTAGGTAAAGGGATAAACATGATAAACTCTCAGGCATAGCAAACCACAATGTCAAAAAGGAGAGAGAGAAGTGCCTAGTATCTTCCATAGAGGCAGGTTGTGGAGGTGGGTAGGAGAGAAATAGGGAACACTGATGTTGAGAAATGTGCGCGGGTGGAGGGATGGGGTGTTGGAACACTGTTGAATCCCAATCATGAACAGCTTTGCAATAGTCTATGATTCAATAAAAAAGTCAGGATTTTAAAAAAAGCAAATGGACAAATCAGTGATAACTACTGTGTTAGTGATTCTGGGTGTGTTATGGCTATATTTGAAGAGGCAGAAGAAGGGGAATGTTAGTACATGTGAAGAAGGAATACTTGTATTCTTAGTGATGAAAATGGGAAAGGTGTTACCTTCTGGGGTATACATTTGACAATGTCTGGAAATATTTTGTTACTATGACAGAGGATACTATTGGTATTTATTTGGTAGAGACCATGGATATTATTAAATATGTGAAAACAAGTATTAGTTTTTAGTCGAACTTAAAAGAAATGTATATTCAAGCAAAAGTATGAAGGGTTACTGGGAGTGTTGCCTTTGTATATACCCAAAGTATCTTAAGAATGGGACAGAGCAGGTAAAAACTACTCCCATTATCCTGTTTGCCTAAAATTCAGTGGCTCCTATTAGAAAAACCCAGTCTGAAGCTAGATATCAAGCAGTCCTTTCGATTCAAACTCTAATTCAAGGCAAGAGACATAGGTCATTAAAGTGAGAAAATGAAAAATATCCATTGCAAAGGAGAAAAGCTAGAATACTGGTCAGTAACAGCCAAACACAAGGACTGCAAAGATGACAGCAGTAGGGTTTCACATTGCCTATGTCTGACCCAGATCATATACTTGGCAAAACATATGGTCCCCGAAGCAGTGGAGGAGTGATTCCTCATCACTGAGGCAAAAATAAGCCTTGAGCATTGCTGGATATGGCAAAAAAAACCCACAAAATGGTCAAGTATAGAAAATTTGATATGGTTCAATTTAATAATGGAATGTTAGGGGAGTGGTCAAGTTGTAGGTCTAATTAAAGGAAAACGATTACGTTCTCAATTTTCACTTAGTGGATTTGTAATTTTTTTTTGTTGGTGGTGGTTGGTTACAGCATAACTAAGGTACTGGAATTAGCATGAAAATATTTCAGTAATTGAATGGAATATCAATAGATTTACTACACAGCGCCTAGAGGAAGGAATAGGAAGGCTAAGAAAACAGAAGTGCTGAAAGTTGACCTGAGAGAACAGAAGAGAACTCTGAACCCGATTGAACTTGTGCAAAGACAAGGGGCAGAGCTGCTACTGGCTCTCCCTGTGCCCAGCCGCTCTCGAGGCGTCCGGGAGGGATGGCGGGTTCTAGCCCTGGCCTGCCACCCCAGCAGAGCCTCGCAACTAGCCAGACGACCCTCCACTCTATGGGGGCCTCCATTTTCCACATCCAGACTTCCCCCTTGTCAGAACTCCACCCAGCAGACCAGCCTATCACAGCCTGGCCAGCAGCAGCCGCATGGTTCATCAATAAATGCTGGGTTTAGAGATGACTACAAGAGTATGCTACCCACACGGCAGAGCCTGGCAAGCTACCCATGTCGTATTTGATATTCCAAATACCAGTAACAATTATAGACCTCATTCCCATGACCTGATGGAATGGTTTGAGGCTCTTTATGTTCCTGGAGCAAGCAGGTGCCCTTGGGATCTACTAGCATGAAACAGGACATATGGAGATGTTATTGGTGCCCGCTCAAGCAAATCGATGATGAACTGGAAGACAGTGACAGTGATCAATAGATTCTTATGACATTTTATGATTTTTCTTTTTAGGTAAAAATTAAACAGACAGGATGGACTTCGAAATCTTAGGAAATCATTATAGACCGAGCATGTGACAGGGAAGTACATTAGTTGATGTTTCTTTAGTTTTAAACAGGATAAACATTTATTTTCATTTCATGAATAAAACAAAAAAAAATCAAGGCAAAATTTCTTCCATTTTAAAGAGGGTTTGTTTTCTGTATGATTCTTGAACACATCAGGTGCCCCATAGTATCTGTTACAACATATAGTGCAGCGAAAGTGTCATGGGATGCATATTTTACAACTCTAAGACCTGCACAGGTATTGACAGCTTGGACTTCAAAAATTTCCATTAATCAAGTTTTCACTCCTGGAAAGCAGCATAACCATGTATGCTGTTGTCCAAGAATGAAGATTTGGTCAATGAAAATTCATGGAGTCATATAAAGGAAATATTTGCAGGTTAATTGGTCCTAAGTTGAGTTTAACTCAGATAATAAAACTATGGGCTTGAAGTTTGCATTATACATTTTGTTTGCTCAGTCTTTATCAATTGATCCTAGTTGTAATCTCATATCAACTTTAGACTTGATTATCCTAGCAGGGTAAATTATTAGTGTATTATTGATTCTGTCTGATCATGTGATGATGTCTTCCAAATCTTTGTGGCTGAAGAAATTCAATGTAACAATTGTTCATGGTTAATTCCATAATTTTACCTGATGTCCCATAACTTTATCCATGCTCCCAAACTATACACTGTGCCTAAGACTGGAACCAAGCTTAAAATCAGTTCCAGTCAAAGATCAGAGAAAAAGATAAAGGGAAACCCACAGCATTATCAGTCTTGAGTCAAATATAGCAGAACTCCCTTTCAGCAGGTCTTCTTCTCTATAGTAGCTAATCATTCTATAGGACTAGAGAGAATCTCAGATTTATACAGCACAGCATGTTGTAGAAATGAGAAAACCAAGTAGAAGAAAAGTTACCTTGTTTTTCTTACACTTATACAGCTTTGGCCAAAAAAATGTGAGGTTACAAACCACAGGTTTCTATATCTACTCCTGATTGTCTTCTATTCAGTGAAAAGTATTGCAAGCTTTGTAGAAGAAACCCTAAATTAATAGGATGGGAGATAAGGAATGGGCAAAAAAAAAGTCACAAGAGGAGGGCTAGCAATAAGACAGATCTTGATGTCTTTCAAACTCTCCTAACCCTGAGTTTTCAGAGCTCTCTTTCTCCACTCTTGTATATTTGGTAGCATTTCTTTTCAAGCTGATATATATATATATATATATATATGTATATATATATGTATGTATATATATGCATATGTACTTGAGACATGTATCAGGAAGTTCAATTATCATAAGTATATGCATGCTATTAAAATGCAAGTCCATACAAACTAATTATAGCAGTTAGGCTATTGGTACACTATCCATTGTATGGTATAAGATTAGTATTCATTTTTGCCCTTAGAATAATTTTTTTGTCTTGGTCACCTTACAGTGCTGTTAAAATGAGCTTTCTTTAAAATATCCTACATTTAAAAATTCTTAGCCACCTTTAGTTATCTAGAAAGAAAGTATTCCCAGTATGATCACTCATTTGTATAGTAGTGAGATACAGGTGAAAATTATGAGCAAAGGAAGCAGGCTGCACCTTTGGAAAAATTGTGAAGAAAAGATTAATTTTGTGATTGGTTATCTTTTATCTCTCCTGCCTTCTGTCTCTTCCTTCTTCACCTCTTGGGTGACCCATATCCAATGTCATCTGCATTTGCAATTGCTGTCCTTTAGAGCTGAAATTTCTTTTAACTCTGACTGAAGTCAAGTGAGCTTTTGAGAGTAAGAAAAGCCTATTTCTAATTTATTGTGACAAAACTTGCAATTTGATTCTATCAGGTGAATATGAGGTACCCTGAAGAGATTCAGAAGTGCTAAATGCAATATTGATACCTGTTGGATGAGATATTTTAAGTCTAATATTCTGAGGCCAAAGTTAGAATCTCTTCTCTTTTCAAATTTTGCTCTCATGAAATAAAAATTTTACTCTCATAGCTCTGTTATAGTATCGACAATCTAGAAAATAATGAAAGACTTGAAATTATCTTCATTAAGGAACCAATTATCCAAACCATGCTATGAGAAGTTGCTGTGATTACAAATACTATTCTTGCAAATAAAAGTAATAAATGCATTCCTTACTTTGTTGAAGGGTAAAGTTTAATTATAAATGTCAACCAATTTTCTCAAACATGTGTAATTGATTAAATTACATCAGAAATATCTTCTCAATGTACTAGCTGTATAATTTTACATGGTTAAAATGGTCCTCTCAAGGGTTAATATTCAGGATATATCAGGCACTGGTAGCACTTCACAAGAAAAAATCAGCCAACCCCATCAAAAAATGGGGAGAAAGAAATGAACGGAAGCTTCCAAAAAAGAAATTCGAATGGCCAAAAGGCATATGAAAAAGTGCTCTTCATCTTTAATCATCAGGGAGATGCAAATCAAAACAACAATGAGGTACCATCTCACACCACAGAGACTGGCACACATCCAAAACAACAAGAACAACCGGGACTGGCGTGGATGCAGGGAAAAAAAGGAGCTCTCATCCACTGTTGATGGGAGTGCCGATTGGTTCAGCCCTTTTGGAAAACAATATGGGCATTCCTCCGAAAACTAGATATTGAGCTCTCATTTGATCCAGCAATACCACTCCTGGGAATATACCCTAGAGACTGAAAAACACATAGCAGAAACACTATCTGTACTTCTTTATTCATTGCTATACTATTCACAATAGCTAGAATCTGGAGACAACCTAAGTGACCGAGAACAGAGGTCTGGCTATAGAAACTGTGGTACATCTACACAATGGAATACTATGCAGCTGTCGGAAAAGGCAAAATTGTGAAATTTACCTGCAAATGGATTGACATGGAGACTATCATGCTGAGTGAAATTAGTCAGAAGGAAAAAGACAGATATAGAATGACTGCATTCATTAATGGGATATAAATATATACCAGTGTTTTACTGAGTGCAGGAAATGGTAATGTCAGACTAGAACTCACCATTGAATATACACAAAGAGACTTACATGATAAACCCTAAATGTCTGCAGGGCTAGCCACAATATGTGAAAGAAGGGGTAGAGAGATGCAGAGACAGAGAGATACAGAGAGAGAAAGAGAGGAAAAGGGGGTACCTGCTATTGAGGTAGGCTGGGGTTGGCGGGAGGGGGTGTGGGTACACTGGTGGTGGGAATGCAACACTGGTGGAGGGATGGATGCTGGAACACTGTATTACCAAGAACCAATTATGAATACCTTTGTAACTGTATGTTTCACTGTGGTCTAATAAAAAAATTTAAAAAATGGTCCCCCACATTAAAAAAGAATGTGTGCATACCATTATTCATTGTAGCATACAGTATAAAGCCAAAATTTAGTATCACCCTAGCTCTACAATGACTGATATTGGATTGGGCAGACTGGAGTTAGGGGAGAGAGGGAACCTGGAACCACTGCTGGAGGAAAGTTGACATGGTGATGGGATAGGTACTGGAATATTGCATGTCCAAAATTCAACTATGACAATTTTGTAGATCATGTTGATTTTATAAATTTTAAAAAATATAATTAATAAAATGGTCCTGAAACATGACTAGAGATCAAACTATCTCAGTCCTGGTCAGTCTTGTCTCCATCTTTCTGTGTAATGTAAAAGGAAACACTTCCCCCATGCTAACTCCTGCTGCTCTGACAGTATTAGGAAGAAGTCAACATGTTCTCTTTTACTGTTTCCATATTAGGAATTTCTTTTGCCCATAAGAATTGAGCAGCTTTGCGTAGTTTGCTATAGTCATTGTCTAAATGTGTTACTTAGAACAATTAATAAGAAAAAAGTATAATTGGGCTACTTGTGTGTTGACAGTTGTCTCAAACTTCCCACTTTAGATTTCTTCAGTTGGAGGATAACCGGAAAGAAGATGCTTTGGAACTTTAAAAAAATTAGTCTCAGTTCTAGGCTGGTATTATAACTTTCGGCAATTATTAGCACACTGTTCTCTTCTCCGACTTACCTAACCTCTGACTCCCACATGTTTGTGGTAAATACCACCTTTGACAAGACTTGATCCATGTTTGCCTGACCTTGGATATTGGTTTCATACTATATATAATTTATATTATGCAAATAAATGCAGTCATTCTGTATCTGTCTTTCTCCTTCTGACTAATTTCACTCAACATGATCCTCTCCATGTCCATATAGGCAAAACGGTACAAATGATGACCTCCAAATGTTTGTATTGCAATCCACAATGTGCAAGAGAAGGAAGAGAGAAAGAGAGAAAGAGAAAAGAGATAAAGAACCTGCCATAGAAGCAGGCTAGTGGTGAGGGGAAGGAATTGGGGACATGGTGGTGGGAAATATGGCACTGGTGGAGGGATAGGTGCTGGAACACTGTAAGACCAAAACCCAAACATGAACTTCTTTGTAATTGTATATCTTACGGTGGTATAATAAAATATAAAAAAATACTAAATTATAAAAAATAATAAGGTATGTTGGAAATCTTGTGGCTTTGGATTTGTAGTGAGGAGTAAATCTATGGCAAGTAGAGTTTTTAGGAAGACAGTACCCATCCGTGGGTGCCAATCAAGATTAAAGCAAATTATGAGACCTGGGATAGCACCACAGGGTATAGTAACAATGTCCTGCATTCAGGCCAGACATCCGTTACTGGTCCTCTGGATCAGGAGATCTCTGAGGAAAACTCCAAGAACCTCTGAGGAGGCCCTATGAAAGCAAAGCAAAACAGCAAATTTAGGAGGAAGGTAAGAAATTTACTTTTGTCCTTCTGATATTTACTTTCCTGATTGCTTCTTTTGTGGAAATTTTACTATTCTATTTATCTATTTCCAGCTCAATGAATAAAATTATCTAATACACTGCATACCAAATCCTGACATATTTATCAAATTGTTTCTGTAGAATGTCTTGGAGATTTGTAATTATTTCATTTTAAAACTCAAACCAAAACAACTTCTCAATTCATGCAATTCTAATAAGGTAGTAGCAGCGGAGATGGAGAAGCCACAATCCAAGGGGACCCTTATAACTCATTTAGGATATTCTCTTGTGCCCACCAAGAGATGGGAATGATACATACAGTTCTAGGAAAGTAAAATACTCACTGACAGTAACATCCTGGACCTGGAAATACAAGTGCTGGGAGACAACAGGGGGCTCTGTAGCAAATGTGTTTGTTACCGTACTGGAATTTCTATTGTTACTATAGTTTGTTTTCAGCTTTGGTTTTTAGGCAAAATGAATAACAAGTTATTAATTCAAACATCAAGGAACTAGGTAAAGGAGCTAATTTATCCTGCTGCTTCTTCCTCTATTTAAAGAGCAGAGGCTCTGTTATGCTCTCGCTATTGCAATGAATTGAAATTAAAATTTCTTTATCAAAAAGAAGTTAGAATTTCACAAGATAAACAAGCATCGCTAGCAGCTAAAACCCTGAGAGATAAAAATGTGTATCTTTAAAATTTCATAAGTTTCTTTCTGCATCCAAACTCTCTGCTGTCCAACAGCAAAATTCTTTAGAAAACAGCTACATGAAAAAGCTAAACATAATGAGTCACATGTGTGTTTTTCCCCCCTATAGACATTATAAGGAAAATGCTTTCAAAAGTTTTTTTTCAGAAGAGAGGCATATTTTGACACCCTTGAAAGCCTCTCAGTGAGAGTTCAGGGACAGACTTACTAAAAAAGCTCCTGCCCCCCATAAGCACCTGGGGGGGTTGATTAGAGAACATTACACTGTGGAAATAGATACCACGTTTTTACCCCCTCTTCATACTTTGCTGATGGGTATGTTTCTTTGGACTACCAAGAAATGAACTTAACCTTAACTCTAGTGTTTTTCAATGGAATAGTCTAATCAATTCCACTTTCAGAATCGCCACAATATTCCCTCAACTCAGTATTGCTTGTTCGCTGCAAATTAAACACACCAATGACTTCTATAAATGTTAGATATGTGCACACCATCCGTAACAGACACATTTAGATGGAGTGTGATATTGCCATGTACCACAAATCATCTAAGGCTATTTTGTGTGTTAAGTGTGCTGATAGCTTATTTTCTGCTTTTATTCTTCCATATGGTCAAATTGTCCCTTTGTATATCTTTTAGTTTTCTATAGCACCTACAACCATGGTTTACTTATTAATCATGTATTGTATCTCAACACAGTTTTACCTTTGTATGTTATACATCTGATGTATCTTTAATTATCTTCTTGCACTTCTCACTAATATCTCTGTATCGGGAACCTTAAATTGGCCATTCTGGAAAGTAAAGTAACAAATCATCAGCTCTCCGATACATCTGCTCTCTTTTTAAATCTAGGATTTGCTTGTTGTAAAAGTAACAGATTCGTTAAGCTTATTTTTTTTTGTCTCTTGTGGCACACTCTATGTTCAAGTTCTATCTAGCTCTCTAAATAGACCTGCAGAATTTAGGGACATGGCACAAGTATGTGGATATTCCTGCTACTGCTCTTGCTATGAGTAATAAACTATGACAAAAATTCTTGTATTTTGCTGCAGTCCATAGAACTATAGACCATTTACTAGCCACAGTTATTTCAGCTGGTGTTCTGCTCCCATTTCTCCTTCATTCCGTCCAAAATATTGAAATAGGAAAAAGTTTCCATAGTTATGGGCCCCCAATTATGCCTAAATTTTTATAAGCATCTTTGAGATTTATAACATGCTGGACATCTTAAATTTTAAATAGAGAGCACTTGGTATTTTTGTGTACCTAAATGTCCAATAAACATTTGTCTGGTTGTTAAATTGTTGAAAGTGATCTTAAATATTTGAGAACTTTCAAGTTTAGCAGTGACTCCTGAATAACTTTGTATATGCTACTAATACCCTTCTGTTTCCTCTTTTCTTTCTATCATCATTCTTTTTGTGGAAAAATTAACTCCTTTCTTTCTCATTCTTCCTCCTCCTGCTTTTTACTTTGATTCCTTTTCACCTTCATAATTTCCTCCTCACCTTCTTCACTTCCTTCCTATTATTATTCTCTATCTGGCTAATTATTCATTTCTTTTTTATTTATCAGTCATCTATTATTTTAATTTATTTAACAAATATTTTAAGTTACTCTTATATTTCACCCACTCTTCTGGTTCACACAAATTCAGAAACAAAAAAAGATGATATTTTTCACTTTTTTATATTTACATAAAAATTAAAAAGTAGATTTAAAAAATCATATAAAAATGACAAACTAAAACAAAAATAGGTAAAGAAGAAATAAAATCAAGGATGAAAATAGTAAAGAAATAAAATAATACCTAAATATCATACTTAAAACAAATAAGAAAACTTAAAATATTTTCTCCAAATCATTTTTGCTATAAATTTTATTTATTTATTTTTATTGAATCACCATGAATTACAAAATTATTAAGTTGTTTATGATTGAGTTTCAGATGTACAATATTACAACACAAATGCCTTCATCAGTGTCCACTTTCCTGAACCAATGTCTCCAGTTTTCCTCCCAAATCTCACACTTGCCTCTAAGCAATCACTTTTTCCTTCCTTTTTCCCCTTCCCTTTAGGCTTTGTGGTTTAAAAGATGGCATCACATATCACTTTACCTCCTTTTCAGTATAAATTTAACTCAAAGATTTATGTCAAAAATTCCTAAGTTTTGAAACAAAAAATTTTTAGAATGGTTCCTCTTTGAAGAAGCCCTATAAGTCCTGAGAAATAGTCAAATGTTAAGATACTTGCTTTGCAGGCAACCATCTTGAGTTCAATTCCCGGTACCATAGAAACCATGTCCTCCCCATTCCCTCCCCGCCCCCCTGCCCACCACCCACCACTACCTCCTCCATCACTGGATGGCTTTAGAAGCCCCAGAGCACCACCAAAGTGAGTTATTAAACCCTGGCAGTGCAGGGCCTTCGCACTGAATTGACAGCCTACCTGGCTAAGAAACTGAGAAGGACTTCCTTGAGCACTGGATGGGAGTTTTCTACACCAAAAAGAAAGTATAATGTCCAGGTACATAATTACCTTCTCTATTTCACTACTTCACAAGTGGAAATGCATTACTGCTCTGTGGGAACATCTTATACAGACCACAAGTAGAATTCACACAGAGAAGCCTATCTAAGGCAGTGCAATTTCCAGGGTTTAGGTTATTTCTTTCCAAATAGGTTTACTGCAAGTCTGTAGTTCATGTCTTTTCACCACTGTGGTTTTATTTGTGTTCTAATATTTTACTTTTATTTATTGATGTATTTATCTGTTTATCTATCTATCTATTTATTTATTCATCTATTTATTTATTTATTTATTTATTTATTTTGCTTTTTAGGTCACACCCGCGATGCTCAGGGATTACTCCTGGCTCTGCACTCAAAAATTACTCCTGGCAGTACTTGGGGACTATATGGGATGCTGGGGATCGAACCCCAGTTGACCACATACAAGGCAAATGCCCTACCCACTGTGCTATCACTCTGACCCCATGTTCTGATATTTTAATGCAGAGACATATGAAGATAGAATATGATTTGATTCTAATCTGGAAATTAGAAGCGACACTTTGGGTTGACCCCAGTTTATATAAAAATTCACATTTTCCCTTCACTTGTCCTTCCCTGCATCCACATTCTGGCTTTTAGCTCCTTAAGATTCTAACTTGGTCATTAGGCATCTCTCATATATTAAACTTTTGTAATAAAGGTTGCTCAGCATGTTACTTGTTAATAAAGGATAACTGCATTTTTTAAATGCTTATTTAAAAAGAAATTGGGATTTAGTGCTTGTCGGCACTAATGGAATCAATGGTACTTTAATATGTGTTAATGACACTTCAGTTCCCTGAACAGAAGAAAACAGTGAGGTTATTAGCAAAGCATACTGTTGCTCCAAATGAAAAAGTGCATGGACTCTAGAAAGGGTGAAGATGGCAAATGTACTTGATTTTGTGAAGTAATTTAGACCTACATAAATTATATACAGTTTTCTAATTTTCTGGGTATGAATTTGTTTATTTAGGTACAAGATTTACAATGCAGTTGATAAGTAGTTTCACATATAGTTTTTCAGTACCAAACCTACAACCAGAGTCAGCATCCCTCCACCAAAGACCCAAGGGCTCTCCATCACCTTGTTTCCTTATGAATTTTTATAGTTTAATTATTACACTTTTTGATTATATGCATTATATGCATAAATTGGTGTTCATTCTTATGACTTTGATACATATAAGCTAAGTCTCTGCCACCAAAGTGTTCAAGTCCCCTGCTCAATGCTTTTGACTTATTAATACTTGGCCTCCTCTTTCCTCCTAATTTCTGTGGTACTGGCAAAAAAAAATATAAAAGATACTTTTCAGTCGATGTTGTAGAGCATTTCTCCTATGTTTTCTTCGGATGTACCTTATAGATTCATGTCTGATGTTGAGATCTAGAATCCATTTTGATCTGACTTTTGTGCATGGCGTTAAAAGGAGGTCTAAGTTCATTTTTTTTTCCGTTTTGTAGAACTTTTTTGGGTAGTTTTTTTTTTAATTTTTTATTTTTACAATTACAAAGATATACAATTAAAAAGTTCATATTTGGGTTTTGGTCATACAGTGTTCCAGCACCCATCCCGCCACCAGAAGATACCAATATCTAAGTTCATTTTTTACATGTAGCTGCCCAGTTTTCCCCAGCACCATTTGTTGAAGAGGCTTTCTTTGCTCCACTTAATATTTTTTGCTCCTTTTATCAAAGATTAAGTGGTTGTATATTTGAGAATGTGTTTCAGGATACTCAGTTCTATTCCATAGGTCTACAGGTCTGTCTCTATACCAATACCACACTGTCTTAATTACAACTGCTCTGTAGTAGAGCTTGAGGTTGGGGGAAAAATGATACCTCCCATTTTCTTTTTCCCAAGGATTGCTTTAGCAATAATTTAGGAATAATGGAGTTTTATTATTCCATACAAATTTCAGGAGTGTTTGTTCAATTTCTTTGAAGAACATCATAGGTATCTTTATAGGGACTGCATTGAATCTGTATAAAGCCCTAGGGAGTATTACCATTTTGATAATGTTAATCCTTCCGATCCATGAGCAGGGAATATGTCTCCATTTCCTCAGGTCTTCTTTTATTTCCTGAAGTAACATTTTGTAGTTTTCTTTGTAGAGATCCTTTACATTCTTTGTCAAACTGATTCCTAGTTATTTGATTTTCTGTGGCACAATTGTGAATGGGATAGTTTCTTTCTTCTCTCTTTCGCTATTTGCTTATAGGAAGCCATTGACTTTTGAGTATTGATTTTGTACCCTGCTACTCTGCTATAGGGAATGTATTATTTCTAGGAGCCTCTTGGTAGAGAGTTCGGGTTTTCCAGGTATAATATCATGTCATCCGCAAATAGTGATAACTTGGGCTTCTTCCCTTCCTATCTGGATGCCCTTAATGTCTTTTTCTTCCCTGATTGCTATGGCAAGTACTTCCAGTACTATATTGAATAGAAGTGGTGAGAGTGGGGCAGCCTTGTCTTGTCCCTGATCTTAAGGGGAAGGCTTTCAGTTTTTCCCCATTGAGAAATGATGCTCGCTGTGGGCTTGTAGTAGATGGCCTGGATTATCTTGAGGAAGGTTCCTTCAATCCCCCATTTTCACGGAGAGCTTTCATCATGAACAGGTGTTGAATCTTGACAAATGCCTTCTATGCGTCTATTGATATGATCATATGGTTTTTATTTTTCTTTTGTTGATATGATGTATTATGTTGATTGACTTGGCGGATCTTGAACCATCCTGACATTCCCGGGATGAATCCCACTTGGTCATGGTGTATAATCTTTTGATGACTCTTTGGTTTCTATTTGCTAGTATTTTGTTGAAGATCTTAGCATCTGTATTCATCAGGAGATTGGTCTGTAGTTTTCCTTTTTTGTGGCATCTTTGTCTGCTTTGGGTATCAGGGTGATATGTGCCTCGTAAAAAGCTATTTGGGAGTCTTTCTGTTTCTTCAATTTGCCGGAAGAGCTGAAAAAAGAATTGGGAGTAGGTCCTCTTTAAA